>BMAU01002641.1:0-229196 GCA_019973935.1 Trichonephila clavipes | reverse complement strand
CAGTTTTCTTCATGTTAGTCCGGTCAAGAGAATCTGGGTAAACCGGACAAAAGAATGTCCGGTTTTAAATACAATCTGCGTAATATCTGGTGCTTTGGGCAGACAACCAACACAACGAGTAGGATTGTAGGTACTTAGATGTGTATGTACATGGTACTGGGTCGAGCTTTTCGTCGAAGCGGGTAACTCCGTGCTCGTCGAATGGCTCACTCCATCTATTAGGACCGCTTTTCGGCTTCGTTTTGGGAATTACTTTTTACAGGTAATATTTTTATTTCTTTCTCCACATAAATTTCAAAAGATTGCCATGATGTCCACGATGCTCTTAGGATTAATTTGAATGAATGCATGAAAAATTACTATTGTTAAAGGGTTTTTGCCATGTTGCCTGTGTTTGGAAAGAAAGCTGTTTTAGAATGGTGCATGAAAGAAGGTTTGATTGGATCATCGTATGTATGTCCGAAATGTGGAAAAAGTATGGAATTGAGAGAAAGAACGGGTAAGAAAGTGAATGATCGTTTTTGAATGGTACTGCAAAATTCAGTCCAGTGTGAAAGAGGAGTTTAAGAGTGTAAAGAAATGGTTTTGGTTTGAATTGAGCAATATGGATTTGTGCACCGTTTTGTAAGTGATGCAAACATAAAAATGTTTTGGAAAGTGCTCTCAGAAATATGCAGTAGCACACTGGTATAATTTCAGTAGGCAACTCATCGTCATCATAAATGTCGGAAATAGCAGCATTTTTTAAAGGTTAGTGAAATTATTTCCATTTTTAAATGCCTGATTTCTGCAGCGATTTTCAGTTTCAAAACTCTAAAATGCTATTTTTTAATGATTTTTCTGCCTCCATCTTGAATTTCGCGCTACGGCGTTGCGTGTTGTGGTAGGGTTGCAACTCCGAAACACAACACGCAAAAACGCGCCAAATTGGTGATTTTTCAAAATTTTGCGGAGAGGCACCCGATTCGACAATTTCACCTTACAATTAATTCTCTCACACTTAAATTCTCATTTTTTCACACACATTGTAATTTTTAACTCTTAACTTCTTATTTATTTTTCTCACACCTATTTTTATAATGATGCAGCAAAGGGCTAAGAGATAAGCTGAACCCATGTAACCACCCAGTATTTTCATGAAAGGAGTTTGAGCTTCCCTGCGGGAAGCAGGTACTCCAATAATCCATCAACTTATATCTACATGGTTTGGACACGCGTATGCATGTGGATAGGATTGCGCAGCCAGAGCCACTTTCTGTTCGGACTCTCGACCTTCCTCTTCCGTTCTTCCCTTCCAAGCTCCGACGGGGGAGGGGGAAGGGGCTAGTAGCGGGGAATCGCTGTCAGTCCATAATTGTTGTTGTGGGTATATTCGATTCCTATTATTTGTGTCGCTGTCGTGGTCGTGTATGTGTGTGCCAAAATGGAAGACAAGGAAGCATCTAACAGCAAGGGAACTCCAACTAAGAAAACAAGAAGAGTTTGTCATTATAATGTTGATTGGGAATTGCGTTTTGTTTGGTTAAATAAATGCGATGAAGACAACACAAAAGGCTATTGCAAATTGTGAAAAAATTCGTTCACTGTAGCTTATGACGGCTTAAAAGCAGTTACCCACCACGCTGAGGCAAAGAAGCACAAAGAGTGTGAAAGTGCTGCAGCCATGTCTCACCGAATGAAGTCTTTCTTTACACCAAAAGGCAGCTCCCAAAGTGAAAAAGTTGGTATTGCAGAATTAACTGAGGTTTACCATAGTATCAAGCACCACATTTCTTATGTTGCTCAAGATTGCTCCTTGAAAGTATTAAAACAAGTGATAAACGATTCAGATATCGTAAAGCAAATGACAGGAGGACGTACTAAATGTACAGCTTTGGTAAACCAAGTTTTGTTTCCGTTTTCAATGGAACTTGTGCAGGAAGATTTAAAGAATGATGTTCCCTTTTCGGTAGCGACTGATGCATCAAATAAAGGTAATAGAAAAATTTTTCCAGTTGCTATTCAATATTTCTCACCAAAAAGCGGCATCTGCCATGAAATATTGGATTTTTACGAAGACTCATTTGAAGATTCAACATCTATTAAGGAACGTTTATGTGAAGTCATGGATAAATCACGACTCCCATGGAGCAGAGTAACAGCATATGGAGCGGACAACGCGTTTGTTAATTTTGGAGTCAATAATTCCGTTTTCCAAAAATTGAAGTCTGAAGAAAACAACGACATAATTGCTGCTCACTGTAATGACCACATATTTCATAACTGCGCTAAAACTGCATTAAAAGTAATGCCTGTTGATGTCGAAAATATAGTGTGATGAAAGTATTTGCAAAGTTCTCTTGTTCCGTTAAGAAACGAGAAGATTTGAAGGAGTGCTTTGATTTTTTCGAAAGCGAATACAAAGAAGTCATTCGTCACGTTCCTACAAGGTGGCTTAGTTTATTTAAAGCTCTTGATAGGATGCTTTCATCATGGGGGCCATTGAAAAGGTACTTCATAGAACGAGGTTCTGATAATTGCACTACGGCTCTCTGGGCTATCTTATCAGACCAACAAAACGAAATTTCAGGTGAAGCTAATCCTACTTATAATGAACTATATTTGTATTTCACTCATAACTTTATGGCTTCTTTTAAAGAAATTATTCTGTTGGTAGAGAAACATACCACAGCAGCATTTAATCTACATAACATAATGGTGAAATTTCACGACACAATTTCAAAGAAAATAAATGACAAATATTTCGGAATTAAAGTCCATGTGGCATTAAAAAAAGGCCATCTTCCAGACCATGAAGTTGAAAAATTTACTAAAAACGCTACAAATGCGTATCACCGAGCTCTAGCTTAGATAGAGAAGTGGTATTCATTTGAAAACCAAAATTATAAAACGTTCAGTTGTTTGAATCCCGAATGCGGAAGATTGACCACGCTGGATCAACTGCTCGAACTATGGTCAATATCTCCACGAAAGCAGCAACCCCCCTCTGAACAGATTTACGATGAACTGGCTGCATTTCAGAGTGTTTTTTCTTCACTCAAACTCGAAGGTAACTCAATTGAAATGTGGTGCAAATTTTTCCAAGAAGAAGCACCGAATCTGCTGAAAATTGTGCAATTTGTGTGCAGTGTTCCTGTATCCAACGCTTTTGTGGAACGTATCTTCAGCGTCATGGGAAACGTATGGACTGACGAAAGAAATCGTCTCGCTGTAAATACAGTAAAAAGTGAATTGTGCATTTTTTCAATATAAGCTCTAGTTGCACTGAATTCAAAGATGCCATTTCGACCAATAAACCTTTGTTAAAAGCAGTGTCATCAAATGCCAAATATACAAAGAAGTAGATTGTAAGCTTCTTTGTCATTTTCAGCAATATTTATGAGATAATAAAAAAATTGAAAAGTTGTTCGGTTTTTTTCTCGAACACATCTGTCAACCCTAGCTGCAATGCTAATAAATTGCATACGTCTCCTTATTTGTTTGTAAACTAACTCTGCACGTTCCTCACACACAACAGACTTTTCCTTTTCTCTTAAAATTGCTTCTCTTTTTCTCTCCTCAAATGATTCGAATCTTCATCTATCGTTAGTGTGGTTTCATTACTAACATTTTCAACTGTATATGGAAATTTCTGACAAATATAGTGAATATGTTTACAAATAGTAAACTTTACAGCATAATCTACACAATTGCAATTAAATGAATGAATACATATATTGCACGTGACGCAAAGGATTGGACTATCGCAGTCGTTTACTTTGTTTATTTCATATGTATAAATTGCATTCCCTATGCTTTTACATACAATCCATTTTGCTGGTTCGAGTTGTTCAGCCGAATAATTTTCCATTTCTGAACAACTTTTCTGATGTCGTGTCCTTATTGTAGATATTTTAGATGTTAGTTTCCCCCTTTCCATGGTAATTATTCGGCTCGTCAATTTTTTCGAAATTGCATTCAGAACCATCGAAAGAGATTTATCTAATCGTTTGATGGTTTTACCATTGCCTTCTTCATATTTTAACAATCTGTGCCACCTTTCTAATTTCATGTTAACGTTTATTCCACATCCAATTCTGTGGCAATATGCCCACTTTTCTTTCCTTCCTCCATAATTTTTAACAAAGTATTCTACAAAATTTTTTGATTCTTCATTTTTTGTATAATTTTGTACAAAATCATCATAAATGTGTTCAAATGTTAATTCGCCAATTTCAGACACCAATGTGGTCAATTTATTTTTCATCTCCTTTCTTAATTCTGGGTCTTTTTACTTTAGAACTAAGATTCCTATTCCAGCTCCGTGATACATGCCAACTGCATAGCAAGTGTTGTATTTAACATCTCCAAATACTCTTTGCCAAGCATTCCAAAAAGCAGAATCATCATCTGACATAAAAACTTTTGGCTGTAAATGAGTCAGCCTGTTTCTTATTTCCTCAAAAAATAGTTCAAGTATAATGCTACATACTCTATTGGAGTAGCAAATTGCTACTGGTAATCCTTCATGATTATCGTCGCATACCATTACGGTTGTCAGAAGATAACCGTATTGATTAGTACCATGAGTAGAGTCCATCATAATAATATTTTTGCCATATATTTCCAGCAGTTCCAACTGCGCGATTCCGTCATTATGCAGAGAATGAAATCCTGTTTTTTGATCAGTGGATTATTTGTGAGAGCAGAACCAACTGGTTTGTACACTAAAATTGGATTATAGGAGCCCCTTTGCATTTAACAGATAACCCCCTGCAAATCAGCAGATATTGAATCTTCAGAATGTAAAACTGTTTTATCCAATTTAAAACTGTGACTTACATCATGAAGATCCTTTTTAGTTAATAGTCCTAATCTTTCCGTAGGTAGACATTTATTTTGAATATCTTCTATAATTTTTGTAGATGGTACCCCTGCTTTCAGAAGAGCAGCTAAATTTCTTCTATCATCTCCATGAAGATTAAGTTTACCTACCTCCATTTCACGACCAGCACGCACAGATTGATACTCAACTGTTATTTTAATCGCTTCTTGTTGTTCTCGGATAGATGTCATAAAAGCTGGACATGTCTTTCCACATTTGACAGATCCTCCTATCTTCTCATTGTGTTTTCTTTCTGATTTAATAATTGAAATACCACTCCTATGACACATATAATAAGTAAATTGCTTGTTTGTTACTTTCTTGACGCTTCCACGTTTCACAAAAGACGACTTCGTTCTTATTTCTTCTTCCTTTTTCCACTCTTCAAAACCTTCACCTGTGTTAAATACGTGTTTTTCATGTTTCAGTTCAAAATCATCATGGTAGTAGTGTTTTTTTAATTCTCTCATCGTTTGAAATTTTCTCATCACATAATGCGCAAAGCTGTTTTAACTTCTCAGATAGCCCTGAAAAGGGCTGTTGTTCTTTCAAATGCTTACCAGCCATTTTTTAAAAATTCAATTGAAAACGAAATCAGCAAACGGAAAAATGGCGAAATAAATCAACTACGTTTACTCAACATTCGCGGTTGTTTCCCTAATCCCTACTTCTCCCTGCTAACGCTCACTTCTTCCTGCTAACATTCTCCTTCCACCTTCTCTTTAGTAGACTAGTCCCTTCCCTATTGTTTGGATTCGCGCGATGCAGACGCTTCACTAGAGAGCGCTGCGATCAGCGTGTATCACGTGATTTTCCCATGGCAAGTGACATGTAAATTACGGAGTTCCTGTCCCTAAATGAGGGACGTACCTCCTCATCAGAATTGATAGATTTAGAGCCGAATTAATGGGGTGACATAAAGTAAAAGTGAAAAATATTAAAATAAAAGAGATAATTAAGATGGGCAGAACAATTCTGCTAAAAAACAGTGGCGGACGGAGTCCGCTCACCGAATGAAGAATTGCCCTGCTTACTGCGTTTTGATTGGTCGAAGCCAATCGACGCAGAAAGTGGGCGTGGAAAAGGATTGGGTCGACCCGAAACAACGTGATCTTGGAATTAAATAAGATTCCAAGATCCCATAGAATAAAGGAGGGGGAGAAAATAAATGTTGAATAAAAATTTAAAATGAACCAACTTGCTCATTGCCTGTAAAAGGGGGGATTTGCCCATGTGCAATCCATCAAGTTTCCCAAGTTTCCCAATCCATCAAGTTTCCATCAATCCCCCCCAAACATGCAATCCCATGTTTCCATCAAGTAAACAATAGCAGCCAATCGTTTTACACTAGTGGTTGTACGCTAACTTTCAAATTTGCTAATATTATTATTTTATATATTCTTTAAATATTTACTTTATATAGTACTTTAAATATTTTTAATATATTTTCTAGTCTTTTAGTTTTTTGTTTCGTGACTAAATATATATAGTTTTAGTTATAGTATTAGATTTCAGTTTATTCGTCTACTCTTTAACTTCGTGTTTTTGTATACTTTTAGGTTCAGTAATTCTTTTTTTATTAGTGCCAGCCACATTGGGATTTAAATAATCATGCAACGCTCTATTGAAGAAAAAAAATTTGCCACTTAATATTGTGATTCCATCATATGTGTATACAAATTTATATTTAATAATAAGTAACTAAAGTAAAATTTTTCTTTGTTGACCTGATAAGGAATTGACTTAATTTTTTTTATATTACTTGTTTTAAAATGTAAAATATCACAATGGACTAAACTCATATGACATTATGATCTAGTGATATTTGTTTTCAATTGTTTCCCGTCTAACACAAAACAATCTCGTACTTTGTTTTGTTACTTCGTAAAGCTATATTATTCGTTTTGCAAGTTATTTGTTGCTTTTACTTCATATATATGCATTGCTACAAATTTTGTGCACTGAACGCTAAAAATAGTGTAAATAATTAGTTCTGAATGTGTAATTCGTTAATATTACTTTTTGTTGTATTTATTTTATGTTAAAATCGCAATATTCGCAAACAATTCCGTTCGTTACGTAAAAATGGCGATTCAATGGAAACATAGCCAAGTTGGCATCATTTTTGGTGAACATATATATTGATGCTTCTGAAAAGAAATCTATTAATATCACAATCTCTGATGCAAACGAATTTTTGAGAAAAATTCCAGCAGACTTTAAATAGGGCGTAGTACTCGCCGAAATAAAGTATTGTTTTGACTACTGAAAAGTCAGCCAACGATTATTTAATAGTTCAGCTGTTGAATAGGACGAGTGACTGCTAATGGAATATATTAGTTATTTGTATTTCTAGAGTTTTGAAGGTACTGTATCTGGCACTTCTATATATATAAGGATTCTAAACAATATATTTTCATCCCTCCTGAATACTGTCTTGCTCTTTTGAACTGATAGATCCTGGAAACCTCAACTATGTAACAATATTATTTTTACATTCTAAAATGTGTCTTGTTTCAGAGTAGATCGGCTGAAATACATTCATTCGTTTTTTGCAATCAAAGCTATTCCTTAGCAAATTTTATTTTATTTTTTTATCTAGAAACTTCTTGTAATTTATGAAATAAATAGCCTGATTTAATTGTTATTGTTTAATATTCATATAAAGTTCCCTTTTTCTGTTCTTGAAAATCCATTTCAGTACATTAGGATATCAAAATTTTTAATATTATTCATTGATTTATTTTTTAAAATTGTATGGAAATATTTGTGTGGTTTACATCTATTAGACAATTTATATGTAATTCAATAACTCATAAGAAATAATTTGTAATAAAGAATAATCCAATAAAATTTAGCCATTATTTCTAAAAATTACGTATTAACATGATTCCTTTCTTGAAGTAAGGGTATTTTCTTTTTCGAACTTTGAAAACAGTTATTTCTAAAAGAAATTTCAAACCTTCATAAATGATAATTATTAAGTAAAGTCAGACAATCAAAGCTGGCAAATGTTGTTTCATTACAGATTCATCATATATTTCAAAAAATCTTACTATGTCTTGGGAATTTCTATATAACTGTTTCAAAAGTTAGTGTACAATAACAATGTTTCAACTTTATAAATCCATATTAATGCAAATAAAGATTAAAACTGACAAAAAAACTCTTTTGGCATACATCTTAGAAAAATACTCTTCATGAGTACATAATAAAGCAATATCACTGATATGAAAAATGTATTTTATAAATTACAATGAATTTCTTAGTTAAAAATAAAATTTTCATATGCTTCACTTGTATTATAATCATGTAATATTAAAATTAAATGTTGATAAACTATGCATATTAAATAAATTGTAATTACTAATTTAAACTAGCTATCTAACAAAAATTTTGTATGCTCCTATGAAGAAAAAAATTTCATAAAAATAACTTAGGAGGTTCCTCTATAGTGTAATAGTTTGTTTCAAACAATTCCTTAAAATTTCAAACCTTTGGGAATGATAATTACGAAGTAAAGTCAGACAATCAAAGCTAGCTAATGTTATTTCATTACAGATTCATCATATATTTCGAAAGATCTTACTATGTCTTGGGAATTTTTATAGAACAGTTGTTTCAAGAATTAGTATACAATAATAATCTTTCCACTTTATATACCCATATTAATGCAAATAAAGGTCGAAACTGACCAAAAAAATATCTCTTTTGGCATACATCATAGAAAAATACTCTTCGTGAATATATAATGAAACAATGTTACTGATAGAGTCTTTCAATAGAATATGAAAAATGCACTTATATTATAATCATGTAATATTAAAATTAAATGTTGATAAAAGATGCATGTTAAATAAATTGTAATTACTAATTTAAACCAGCTATCTAACGAAAATTTTGTATGCTCCTATATGGAAAAATTTTCACGAAAATAATTTAGAACGTTCCCCTATAGTATAATAGTTTGTGTGTTTCAAACAATTCCTAAAAATAATCCCATATCTTAGTATGTGTGATTCATTTCTTTTTTTTCCCAACTAAGGAGACAATGATTTATAAAAATAAATTTCAAACATTTATAGATGATAGTTACTAAGACTATCAAAGTGTCAAATGTTAGTATTTTATAACATTTCTTTAAAGGCTTCGCAATGTATTGGTACAAATCATACTATTTTAAGGCCACAGCTTAGGTTTTGGTTTCAGTTTCATTTTAAAGTAATTTTCTACTCTTAAATTGAATTAAAAATATTTTTCTGCACAATCAACTCTTGCAGTTGGAAATGGTTAATTATTTCAGTTAACATTACTAAAAGCATTTCTGCTTGATTATGTTTTAAATTCTCACAATTACTTTATTAAGATTGATTTCAAGGCAAATTTTTGTTTTAAAAATTGTTTATATAACAGAAGCTTTATCATTATTTTTTTCTTGTTGAGAAACAATATTTCGAAGAGATGGAACACTACAGAAAATCATGTATCTAAAAATCACCCTCAGCTGATAATGCAATTAGACTTGAATTCTCAAGTATTGCAGATTAAACTGAATATTTTCATGATGTACCAAACTACATGATAATATATTGTAGTACTATATTTTAGAACTTTAACCCTCTAAGTGGATACCTTCCTCCTGAAAAGTTATTCCGAAAGCGTTAACTCTTATTTTGAAGTTTCCTTAAAAAATGCAACAGACTTCTTTCCTTTCCCCCTTTTAGAACTTGGGAGGTCGAACGGGGACAATTTTATGACCTAGTTTGGTTCTTTTGTCAAGTAAGAACCAAGAGATCAATCGTTTACAGCTAGCTGTTAAGTTGCCTTGGGCAATCTTGTATGAAAGCTGTAGTGGAAGACCATGTTTATTTCTCCTATATGTTCAGTCACAGTAAAATTAAAACAAAATGAAGGGTAAAAAAAAGGAAAAAATGAAATAAATGGTATGTTAGAAGTTGAAAAATAATTATATTTTCTCCAAACAAAATGTATTTTTCTGTCATTTTTTAAAAATTAAAAAAAAATATTTTTTTGGTACTGCGGTTTGAACTAGAAAAAGAATCCTGTAATCATTTTTGAATATGAGAGTAAGAAAACGCTCTCACTTTCCTGTTTTTTAAAAAAGTAATGAGGTAAAAAGAGCAAAAGGCCCTACCTCATTTTTTAAACAATAACACAATAAATGGTGCATACGGTGATATACATACGATGATTATATTTATGAAATAAAACCGATCTTTTTCTATATTCAGTTATATTTTTAATTTAAAATAATAAATAAATAATAAAAGGATTTCAATACTTTTAATTTATTTTAATTAAAATCATATAAAAGATATTTTTATGTTAACTGAATATTTTTCGGAAAAAATTTAAATTTTCCTTCCTAGTGTTCTCCTTTTCGAACTTCTTGTATTAAATAAAAATTCCTTTTCTACATCGGCATTTGTGATGGACATAACACACATTCAGTCAATAATTTTTAATTTTAATGGGGGATATACTTCTTCAAATGCGCATGACAGTACTTCTAACCATTTTCTACTCAAGTTAAATTTCATATCTTTCTGTTTCTTTTATTACAAGGAAAAATGTCACACATCGATAACTACATTCTCACACAACTCAGTCATTACAAATTCTATTGTGAGAAAAGTTCTCCCTAATTAATTTTGTCTTTCAAAACAGTACACTTAAAACAATTTTGTTCAGTGAAGTTAACCGACAGTTCCGCAATGTATTCATACCAAATTTAACACTTGGAAATTTTCCTGTATTAAATTTTTCAGTATACACAAATATTTCCTGCTGTAGGGAAGATATAGTATGAGAGATGTGGTGTGCGGTTGTGAAAGAATGTTTTCGTACGCGTAGACTATTTTTGAAAATTTAAATATCACTGAAGCTGATCATATAACTGCAAATGAGCCTTATTTTAATGTGTGCTAGTATCAAAGTAAAACACTTTACAATATTAAACAGCCTATGGGTTTATACTCAATATCAAACTATTCGCAAAATGGCTTACAACTTCTATTCAAATTGTAAAGAAACTGAAATATAAATATATCTTACTGCAGTCAAAAATATTCATAATATGTAAGTATCCTATTCCTCCACTTATTTCAGTACATTTTAAAAACTGTAGCTGAATGCAATTTTTTATATTTATAAACGAGTCATAAAAGCTCACACAGTCGTAAAAATGTCTCTATCATTTTTAAATATACTACTATAAAACGTATATGGATTGTAAGATCAGTTGTAAAATCCTAAAAGCTTTTAGAGGAGCTAAAAACATGTAATTTTGGATTGATCAAATTTTTATATAATACACAAATATACATGTTATTAAGCAAATACATTTGAAAAATCAAACTTCCTTTTGAAATAAACGTAATTGAAAGAAAAATGTTTAATTGCAAATGAGTGGAAATACATGTTTATCTAAGGGGTATCCCCAAAGTGAGGCAATCCTCAAACTTAAGACTCAAACTCAGTGGCACAACAATCCATGAGGGCCAGGAACTACTGTGCCCATCATAATACCCGTGACCATTGGACGCTGAGGTGCATGAACAGATGTCCCGATTTGGTGGTCTGTCTGAAGAGAGACCTTCAGTGTTTAATACCCGAAGCAAGCTTGGTACTCATTTATCGACCCAATGTAGCGGGGATGAAAGGCGGAGTCGACCTTGCCCAGCCCGTTAATAGAACCCCAGACCTGTGGTGTGGAAGCACTATACACTACCACTCGATCCTATTCGGTGAAAAATAAAATTTAATGTTAGAATCTTATATAAATGCCTAATGAATGAGGCAGTCCAAACTTTTTTTTCATATAAACTGTTTAGACGGAAATGGTTAATTATGAACATTTCACAAGTTGCATAAATTAAAATTAACCGTTATAGTTTACATAAATTTTTAAGGGTGCAAAAGGTGTATTTCGGCTGCACGAATTAATTTTAAAAGGAATACGGTTACGAAAAAGTAGTACAAATCTATCTAAAGTAGGGTTGGTTACCTTACATATTGTCAAACACAACAATGTATTGGAAGCCAATTCCACAATTCGTTGTTATAAAAATGTATGAAAAATTACAAGATTTATTTTTGCATTTGTAATTTATATATAAATAATTTTTCCTGGGAACTTTAAAAGCTAGAGCGGCATCCATCAAAACCGCGGTTCTCTCTCTGTTTTCCAGATCGCCCCTGACTAAGCCGGCTCTGTCATAGTAAGTGAAAATGCCGGATTTTGTTTGTCAAGATCATTTTATAGCAGACTGAATTTTTCATGTATTTTAGATGGTCGTTTCATATTTTCTACATCAATATCTTAATGTTTGAATTTAAAATTACATAAAATTCTTGACATTCGTATCAATGACCATGATAATTTTTATTAGTATATGAATGTGTCATCAAACGATTACATGACTAATATTAACATATTATTTTAACCATTTAATTAATATTAAGTATAACATAACGCACACAAATTTTCTGAACTTTAAATTAAATATTTTGAAAACTACTTCAGATATACTCAAAATTTTTCATTCCTACGCTTTAGCTTCTCAGTTTTGCTTCTATGTAAGAATTTATTGTAATTGTATATTCATCAATTTTTTTAGTATATTTTTTGCTCTTAGCATGCAGTTTTCAACTGAATTGTATGAAGTCTTCGAAATATATTAAAAGATACCAAAGAAGCTATATAATAAAATTTGAAATTTTTATTATACTCAAACAATTGCTAAAACTTATGGTAAATAATTTTTAACTGCGCGATGCATTTTTTTTTTTTTCGAAATTTCAAATGGAATTTCTAACATAAAATTTCTAGCTTTATACGGTCGAGATTTCAAAAAATATCCAGATTTTAATTACTTATTCAGTTAACCTTTAAAAAAGATAAATGTTGAGGTATTTTGTATAAATAGATATTTTTGAACAATAATTCGAATGTTTTTGAATAGCTCGAATTTAAAATGGATTTTTATGTTTATTTATATGGATAAATGTCTACTGTAAATGTTTCCGTATATTTTTGATTACCATTTATTCAAACATTCAAGTTATAAAAAAAATGTGTGAAAATCTTCATTTATGTTGTCTTTGATGTAAACTGAAGTTCAAGCACTTAAAATTCAAATATAATTCGGTGTATTTTAACAATATATAACTAGACACTGTACTTAAACATCCCTGAACACTTGGGCTTTGAAATCTTAAAAAAAAAACTAATAAATCTTAATTAGTTTTTTTTTTTTCGTTATTATTTTTATCAAAGTGTAATAAAATGTTTCAAATGATTTGATGAAGTTTAAATTTATTCATTTTTTGTGGTTGGAAAATTGAAAAGGTTTTTAAATTTTAAAGAGTTTGGTGTTTTATTAATTTTTTTTCGGTATCTTATAATAAAATAATCATGTTTCAAAAACTGAAAGCTTTGATTAAAATAAGAAAAATGAAGCGAAGGAATATACTTAAAAAAAAGATAATTTGTCTAACTATATAAAATAGCAGATTGCACTGACACGCCCCAACTTGTTACAGTTTCAAATTAATATAAAACCAAAAGGGAATTGTAACATATTTTACTTATGCGTTGGGACTTTTCAAAACTTTTAAAATAGGAGGTAACAAATAAACACTTCTTGGGGTCTAAGGAAATTTCTCCCCGATTTTTTACGATTGCCCCAGGGTCAAAACACGGGGTTTCCTGTGAGCCATAAAACTTCCTATCTGTGTCCTGCTGTGTTGCTTCCACCGTCCCCAATTATCTTTCAAGATGTTAAACCTTTAAAAGGGGGAAAGGATTTCAGAAAAGTACGGCTAATCCGCTTTTGAAAACGTTACTTTAAGGCAGAAAAATCCGTGCAGTGCATTTTCGAAGCATCTTTACACTGACGGAATTTTCCGTGCTATCCGCTTAGAGGGTTAAAGTTGTGCAATAAAAACTCAAACTTGCTACACTCTGCCCCAATTTAAAACTGAAAAAAAGTTCTTTTGTACAAACCTGGTGATTTTTAGCTAAAATTAGTACCCTTATTATTTTGTACATAAATGCTTTGTGTTTCAAACAGTGCAGGGTTAAGGTCATTTCGAGCACTGGGTGCAGAAAATCTACAATTTTTAATAACAAATTTAATACTATTTTCAATTGTCTTTGAATAAAGTGTCTACAACATGTTATTCTATTTTTTTAAAAATTACTATACAATATTAAGGAAATGTTTCAGAAAAAGTGTAATAATTTTCAGAAATTAAATTTATAAAATTTAATTATACAACACAATGAATGGAAAATAAGATGCATAAAATTTCCAATCACAATTTCTGCTGGTTATGTCTCTTGAGCAGGTATTTATGTTTAGTGTTATAAACACTCCAGTTCCATTTCATGCAAACTTAAAACTTATTTGGAGTAATGTATAGACATGTTATTTTTTTATCACTAATATGTATCTAGTGAGAGAGTATCTTTTTATACATAATTATATTTAAACTTAAAAAAATAGAACATATAAGATACAGAATTTTCACTTTGGAGTATAAGATGTAAAAATATTTTATTAAAGATTAAAATTATTATTACATCAACAAACAGGATAAATTGGACTGGATAAATTGTTCCATTCTAATCAAAATCACAGTTTTTACTACTTGTGAGCAAGTTGATTAACTAATTATAGCATTGTTTTACCAAGGCAATTCTAAATTTCAAGAAACTTTTCAGTTCTCCAAATTCTAATTGAGAAAAATATTAAATTACTTAAAAATTTGTCAAAGAAATGCTAAATCAGTACTCATACCGATCCGAAATTTGTAACTTATGTATTAAACTGCCAAATATAATTCTTGTAACTAACTCAATGCAACAAATTTATTCAAGACTTATAAGCAGGATAATATGAGTATACACATGAGTCTTTTTTTCTTAGACTTTTATATTTATGCAAAAATAACTCTAATCTATAATGATAAATTTACAAATTGTGCAGAAACCAATAAATGCATATTTGTTATATATAGTAAAAAAATTTCTACTTTTGTATGATTGGTTTATACACATTCAAACTCTGAAAAACAAATGTTGTGTTTATAAATACCACACAAATATGCTGCAATTTTTATTTTTTTGTAAGAGAATTATAGATTCAAAACTAGCTTTTTTATCTTGATCATGTAAGGACGCGCGCGCGAACAGGACTTTTATATTCTATATATGGACACAAATTTATATTTTACTATATACACATTTTAATCTGAAAATTTTAATGCCTTAATTTATTACCATATTTGGAAATCATTTCTCGATTAATTAGTTTCATGGTTTGTATATATACATAGAATAAATATATAGTTAAAGTGAAACATTATATTAGGAGCTTTCTTATGTTACATTTGTTAAAAGGTCATGAAAATTACACAACAAACATGTTATAATAAATACACTGTCAACATTGTGGAAACTTTCATATGGAAGAGAGCACCTTCAAAATATTTATATTGTTTGATTCTTGAAACAGCTCTTTCCACCAGTGGCGTAACGTACACCCCGCATCGCGGGGGGTCCCAGGGTTCTAAGGGGCCCAAAGCCTGACTTTGCAGGGGAGCCTAAATGTTCTCCGTTACGCCACTGCTTTTCACAGTAATTCGCTTGTCAGACAATTTGCAAATACTAACAGTTTCGGAAGCATAAAATTGAATTTTATCTTTTAAAAAAAGAGGGCTTTTTAATTTACAACAGTGCTTCTCAAACTTTCAATACTGGCACCCCCCTTTTCGATCACAATTTTTATCACGCCCCCCTTCCTTATACATTTATAATGTACTGAATGCAATTAAAATGCACTTTGACGCTAAAACTAATATAGGCGATCTTAATTAAAAACCATACAAATTAGTAACATAAGTATTAAAATTTTGTATACCACTTTTAAGCAATAAATAAATAAAATAATAGGATAAATATTATGTTATTTTTCCTGTCTCTAATTTTTAAATTGAACATATTGCAAAATGCGGTGGCTGCTTAGAAGACAAAATGTAAATATCTGCTAAATATAGAAAAAGAACTCAGAGGGTGAATTTCAAATCATAAGCATTTTCCTTATAAAAACTTTGCTTTGCAGGACAAGCCCATGGAAGTCGTTAATACTTATTAAACTTGTTCTTAATTTAGTATTAATTAATTAGTTATAAAATACTCTGTGCAGCACTGATACATTAAAAGTATACCGGCTGAAGTGCCCGCTCTTTGCACGAGTTCATTTATAAGAAAATAAAACATTACTGACATAATAGCTGAATTGTAAGGAGGGCAAAGCCAAATGCTCGACAATGTTTACAAAAATGTAAAATAATTTTTTTTAAATGGTTACTCAAATTATAGTTAGTTTTAAGCGAATGGTAATTTTAAGCCTCACAAAATTAGCATTTATATTTGATGTTAAATAATGAAGAATAATATAAAATTCCGAGCAAGAATAACTGTATTATTTTTAATATTTAAAGCGAAAAGACTTCAACATGTTTTAGTGGTCCTTCGCCAAAAGCCCTCGTGTAGCTGAACAGTGTGACGTAAATATTAAATCAATCAATCAATCAACATGTTTTAACCCGGGAGCAGGCGCGCACTCGATACGGTCGAGCAGGGCTATTGAGTCACTCTATTCCTTTTCTTTTTTATAATTATTTTATTGTACACGATAAAAATCATGATTCCAGTGAATAATTTAATTAAAAGAAAGTTTGCTTACCTACTTTCAAGGACTTTTCAATTTTTCTTTGGTAACAAATAAACAGTTTTGCCAGAATTAATGATTTCGTAATCTGTGCGTCCCGCGTGACCACTTCCGGGTAAAAAGTGTATTCATTATGATTATATGAAATTGTGTAAAACGTTTTTCGCGTTATGCTTTATATGTATAGAATACTCGTAAAAATATGTCTTGACCAAGTAATTCTTCAAAGTGTGTGTGTGCTCTCCATGGTTTTCCTAATATCATAAAACTCTTTTGCATGGAAAAAAGCGTAACAGAGAAATACATTACTTACAACTTCCCTAAATGAGAAACAAACACACACATAAGAGAGGAGTCGTAACTAACTGTAAGGTTAAACAGATTACAGCTATAATGTGCAGTATTTCAAAAATAATGACAGTGACGAATTTTTTATGTTCCTAAATTTTTTCGATTCTGCGTCTGGTATCTGTTTTTTCTCTGAAAGAGTTGTATGTTAGGTTTAAACAGAAAGCTCAATAAAAAAATCTCTCATCATGGGATTACAGCAAATCAAATAAAAGTTTTTTATTTGATTATAGGATCAAAGATAGCTAATTAGGTATTGAAGAAGTTTTTATTTTTGTTGACTTAATACCGCGCGCCTATAAATTATATTAGAGTAAAAGTGCATTTCTTATTATGTCTGAAAGTATTTTGTTTTAATTCATTCCAGTAAATTTATTATTTTTAAATCTTTTATTTTCGATATGCTCGCGCCCCCGTCGTAGGGTTATCGCGCCCCCACGGGGGCGCGCCCCACAGTTTGAGAAACACTGATTTGCAACTAATTTTGTCTAACTCTTCTTCGATTAAGAACCCTTTATCAGCCATAACATCATTTGGTTCAAGAAGATCCATTGGTTTACTTTGAAGAAAAAGTTCCTTGTCTGAAATTCTGCCACAATGTAAATGTGATACACAGCAGATAGCCCCTGAAGGCATAATACCTATTATACCATTTAAAGTATCACAATTTTTATGATGACTAAATGTCATTTGTTGCTGTAAAGGACGGTTGGGTTTTTGAATTTTAAATTCTGTACATACACATGCAGTCAATGATCACTCTACAATCTTTATTCTCAAACAAAAAAAAGGTTTTGGCATTGTTTCCAGAACAGTTTTCTTTGTAGGGAAAAGTGTCTAATAATTAAAATTTTTCATAAAAAACTATTGTAACAAGATTAAAAATTCGAGATATTGTGGCGATGAAAATTTCAAATAAAATTTCTAGTAATCTATTGTGTGCAGAAGCGCACACAGGAATTTTTCAAGGGGGAGGGGTCCGGGGTCGAAAGTTCACCATTGTTGTATCATGCTCCTTTTGATTTTGTCGATTTTCGGGAACAAAATACAATAAAAAACTAATTATTGAATAAATAATTAGCATTAATTAATAAAATTAATCATTAATAACAAATACTTAATTAAATTTTACGTACTACATACTTAAAATTATAATCAATCGGAAAAAATATCAAGGACTTTGGGGGAAGGTCCGGACCCCCAGGACCCCCCCCCCTTGTGTGTGCCACTGATTGTGTGCATGTGTGTAGAAATACCTATCCTTAATTTTACAAAAACATATCAATGGGTTGCATGATTAGCATTGATATAATTAGAATATTTCAAAACAAAGGAACTTGAACATAGAAATGTGATATAATGCAAACGACATCTTAGCTACTAAGTAAAAATTAATGTGCTATTCAAATTGCAAATAAAAACTTTATGCAGATCAACGCTATGCAATTTAAATTGTTACAACAAGCACTACTTGGTAAAAGTAATTACATATTAACTTTGTGCAATTCAAAGAATTGTGTAATTCAAATAAATGAAAATAAACAATGGCGTACACACACTACTTTCATGGGAGAAATTATATTTAAAAAAAATATTGAGGAAAGCATCTAGACGTGATATTTGTGCTAAAAAGTAAAAATTTACTGGTTTTATGGGAGATACTTGAGCTTCTAAATCCTACCTTTGTGTTAGACACTGAAAATAAGCAGTGTGTAATTCAAATAATTACAAGTAAACAGTATGTAATCCAAACAATTACAAATAGAAAAATATGTAGTTTAAATAGTAAATAAATACTGAGTAGTTCAAAATAATGGCAAGTAAGCAATTTTTTAAATTTCCAATGGCCAAGATTACAGAAGACTACTCACCACAGAAAGGAAGGTCCGCTGTTAAGTGAATATTAAAACTTGACAAATAAGCACTTCATACTTCAAATACTTACAAATAAAAAATATATTATTCCAATGTATGAAAATAATGTCATTGTATTGTTCTAAATGGTTGCAATTTAATATTATATAAACTTAATTTATTGTAATTAACAGTGTATTTATCTTTGTCTTGTTTGTTTATGAAGATGACTAAATAAATTTATTTTAAAATGTTTTTGTTTCATTTTATATCTAGAAATCCATTTTTATGTACATATAAACTTTCATTAAGCAGTTTGTAAAATTCAATCTCAATCTTTTATAAAAAAAAATATGTCATTGACAGAATTCAAAAGACTAAGGTCAGCATTACAAAACTAATGAATTTAATTACATGCATACTACCAATATTCTTTAACAGTACAAGAGAGCTGGTTCATTGACACTATCCAGTCTGTGCTTCTTCTCATAATCACTATCCAAGCGCTACTTTGCAGTGATTTCCTCTCTTAGCAGCCCCTCGTGAGGGAATTTTGACTGTATAAAATTATATACATATTTAAATTACAATATGCAGGAATGAATTTAATTTTTTAAGTCTACTTTCCTACTCAATACATAATTCACTGCATCTTAAATTTTTTAATTCTTTTTCTTTCCCACATGGTATATGTACATTTTTTCCCCACAAAGTACATACAAATGTCTCCAAAAGTGATTGGAAATAACAGCTTTTTATTATATAGATGTTTTGTTGTCTCTCTGAACAAATGGATAGGGAAGTTTGTTCGTATTGCATGTTAATTTTTCATCATATCTAGCCTTTGATATTATTTTCAATTCCTTATAATCACTCGACATTATCTACAAATCATATAAATTAAGATATCTATACATATAAATAAAAATGAAGTGTTTGTTTGTAATTTGAAATTAACAGCTTTTTACTAAATGCATTTAAAAGTATATACGGTACTTATATGAAAAAATCAATTTTTAAAATTTTTGTCTGTCTGCTTGTTACGGTTAATTTCTGAAACGGCTGGACCAATTTTGACGAAACTTTTACTGGCAGATAGCTAATGTTACAAGGAATAACTCAGGCTACTTTTATTACAGGAAAAAAATTAGGGCTCCGCGGAAATAAAATTAAAACCAATGAAATGGTGAACAATATCCGTTTCTAATAGGGATTGTTTTTTTCAATAGAGATTGTTTTATTTCGCGAGCCTTCTGTTTCAACGTTTCTAGCAGTTATATCAAACTTTTTTGTTTGATAAGGTTACTGAGACTCGCGATATATCCCGTTCATATCCGATCCTAATGATTTTAACAGTCTTCACTTACCCCTTGCTTGCGGCTTCGTTTCACCCTAACCAGTCCTCACCTCATTGACAGTGTCAAAGGTCATGAGTCCCTTCCCCCCCTTTGCTTGCAGATTCGTTTCACCCTACTGTTACTAAGACTTATTTTGAACTGTTGCATTATTTCAATGATTTCATTCTCTCTCAAAAACACTGAGCAACATCAATTTTTCTATAACTTAGACAGCATTTAAACTTAAATCAGGAAGTTTTTGGGTTTTACGTCATTTGACTTCTCACAAGGCTCCGCATTTAAATAGAGGTAAGCCAATTTCATACCTCTATTGTTTATATCATTGTCAAACACTTCACAAAGCAGTCACAATAAATGTTTGTCGAGTGATTGTACAAGTTTGAGTATGCGGTGGGGGTGGCGATCGCAGAGCCAACAGATTGTTTTATTTAGTTAAGTATGTAGATAGTTGTTTCTAAAATAAATATTTTTAATTACGTTTTAGGTGAAAAAGTGCACTTATACCCTCAAATTAAGTGTTTATTCAAAACTGTAAATAACTTCATTTAACCTGAGCAATATCTAAACATATAAATAAAAATCAAGTGTCTGTATGTAATTTGAAATTAACAGCTTATTACTAAATGCATTTAAAAATATATACGATACTTATATGAAAAAATCAATTTTTAAAATTTTTGTCTTTCTGTCTTTATTTGTTCCGGCTAATCTCTGAAATAGCTGCACCAATTTTGATGGAACTTTCACTGGCAGATGTTATAAGGAGTAACTTAGGCTACTTTCATTTAAAAAAATAAATTAGGGTTCCGCGGAAATAAAATTAAAACCAAAGAACAATATCTGATTCAAATAGGGATTATTTTTATTCAATATGGATTATTTTTATTCAACAGGGATTATTTTATTTCGTGAGCCTTCTGTCTCAACGATTTCTAACAGTTATATTAAACCTTTTTGTTTGATTAGGTTGCTGCCACTTGCGACATTTCGCGTCCATGTCCTTTGATCCTAATGATTTTACAGTCCTCACCCCATCGACAGTATCAAAGGTCATGCGTCCCTCTCACACTTTGCTGAACAAAAAACAAAGAAAAAAAAGTAAAACAAAAAAGAAACATTGATTCACAAAGTAGAAGAATTACATTATACTTATAGCATAGGTATTTCTTTACGTGGAATATATAATTATTAAGTTTTCGTAAACTCTGCGAATTGAATAAACATTTTTTGTTAAATTCCACGTCGACGAAGTCGCGGGTAACAGCTATTTAACATAAAATAAATGTGCACCAGAAAGTAATATTAATGTATTACACATCTTGATACAAATTATTTACATTTATTTTAATGCGTTTATTACACAAAATTTGTAACAATGTGTTAATTTTGCTGAGCAGAAGGAAGGTGTTTTCAAAAATCGATCCATAAGAGAGTTACGGGGCGTTATAAATAAAAAAAAACTTTTTTTATCAGCTATTATATCTACAGACTTAAAATTTAGCAAGCAGGGTTTTTTGTCAGCTGAGATATGCAAAAAGTTGTTTTTTTTTTGTTTAATTTACAATTCACGTAAAATTAACTCATTAAAAACTTCTTAATTCTTCAGTCTGTATTGCTTAAATTTTCAATTCATCCGTGCGAAGAACGGGTATACCAGCTAGTTAATATACATATATTGTTATTTATCTAAACATGATATAATTTATAAAATACAATACATTTTACAGAATTAGTATACTGATTAAATAACTATAAAAAAATATCGCTAATTAATCTTTATTCGCATAAAATTAAACAAAATTGAAATAATGAAAATTTTTCAAACATTAGTTTTTTAAGTGAAATAAAGAATTTGAATTTGATGTGGATGAACAATTCAGCAATTAAATACACTATCTAATTCAACAGTAAAGTATGAATAAAGAAAGAAGATACTTAAATGCATTTTCTATGTATTTACCAATACTTTTCACAATAAAAAAGCTATTAAGGTGTAAGAAGTGCATGCAATTCAGAAGTTAAACACATTGAATAATCTTAAACTAGCCAAAAATTAATAAAATGTAAATAAGTACTTTTCACATACTTATAACTATTTTTCTTTAGTTAAATAGGGAAAAAATGTAGTACAAAATCTATAATGAAGTTTTATATGTAGAAATAAGTACATGCAGTGTATCTAATTGTATCCTTAAAAATATAACATTTAACAAACACAATTATTTAAAAAAATTTCGAAAATACTTGTCGTTACTTTTCATTTGATAAACAAAAAAGTCAAAGAAACCAATATAGTTATGATAATAGATGTTCTGATTTTAAACATTCCATTAGTCGCCAAAAACCGCGATAAGCAAGCAATTGGGTCAACCTTTCTCTAAATGAATCAAAAAAGTTTACAAAGTTTTTTTGCAAAGATATTGAACATTACACCCAGGGCCGTGGGTAGCCTGGTGGTTAGAGCATCGGACTCCAGACCGGAAGACCTGGGTTCGATGCCCGATGCCACCAAATACCCTCCGAGTACACACGGTGCTCGTTAAATCAGTGGGTCCGAAAATCTTGTGGGCTGAATCACAAGTGCAGGGGTGGCCACGGTAGCCGAGTGGTATAGGTATCGGACCGTGGCTTGCTTTGTCACGGGTTCGAGCCCAGTACCACTAAAGACCCGCCGTGTAGGGCAGCGATGCACGTAAAATCTGTCGAGAGCTGAAACGTCCTCCCGTTGGTGTGGTGTGGTAGTTAGGAGAGGGGGTGCCAGCTCAGGTATCGTCCACGTCACTTGACCATGGTTCAAAATTACGTGGTCCGTCGCCAAAAGCCCTTGTGTAGCTGCACAGTGCGATGTTAATAATCAATCAATCAATCACAAGTGCAGGGCACTGGAGAATAGTTCCCTTCGCTCCAATCCCATGGCAAAATTGTGGAGATAGGTGGTGTCGCCATCTATCGTCCCTTCGGGGAATTTTGCCGAGCTATTCCGTACTGTCACTTGTATGGTGCTCAAGGCCTAGACCAATGACAGGCGTACTTCTATCTCCTTGCCACGATGAATTTCGTGGGCCTCGTTCTGACTTCATCAGACAGGTGACATTAGCCACAATAGCATTACACAGGAAGTATTGTTGGGATCCAGGTCAATGTTGTTGTTTACAAAGTAGAACTTGTTATTATTGAAAAAAATCTTAAAATGACAACAAAAAATGAAAAAAAAACGTTTTTGTGAGACCAACTGCATAATAACTCATCAGTTACAGAGCATTCAGAACAGATCGCAGAAGTGGTACACTGATCTGTGTGTTTCTTTAAGTTTGCAAAATTGAAATTCTTCGAATTCGAAATACTCAGAAATTATTGCACTCTTTTTAAAACTTAAAATATCGTCGGCGTATTTGATAAAAACAAAAAATATTGAAAATGAAATAATTAAAAAGTACTCACATTTCAGTCAAAATAGCTTTTAGAAATTTGATACATTTCAGTATTTCGTTTTGTTATATGAGAGTAGATGCAAATCCGAAAATGCCGCCATAATACTCAGTCGAATGAAGCACGTGAATATTTGTTAAAGCTTGTGTCATGTGATTATGACGTCAGATATATTGAGTCCATTGTAACTCCTGTTTTATTTTACTATATTTATATTATATTAATTTTCTGTTTTGATCCATGGTTTTAATAATTTTGCAGGTTTGTTGATATTTCCAGCTTCTGCCGAACAATAAACTTGTAGATTTATTGCATTATTTCATAATTTTAAATAGAGTCGATTCATCACCAGACGACGCTGCGATCGTTTGGCGAATATCACGTGATTATCAACGTGCGATTAAGTAAATAGTAACAGCTGATCGTTTTACCCTTGTAGTTGCGCGCTAACTTTCGAATTTGCTTACATTATTATTTTATTTATTCATTACATTCTTTTTAGTACTTTAAATATTTTTAATTTATTTTCTTGTCTTTTAGTTTTTGTATAGTGACTAAATATACACTGCTCAAAACAATTAGGGGAGCAAGCAAAAAAGTGAAGAAAACCGTGTGAGACAGCCACGTATTGGCATACAATGCATAGTACACGCGTATCAATGCGCAATACAGAAAAAAGGCGTAAAAAAATTTGGAATTAAGCTTTAATTCTTTGAAAATTATGGAAAAAACATTAAAAGATGATTTAGGGCAACAATTTGGTTACATGTAAACGATAAAAAAGGTACTGTTTAGACATGATGCATGAGTTTTAATAGGGCGTGTGGTCTCCTCGAACAGCTAAGACTGCTGCACACCTGTTTGCCATGGATGCGATGAGGTTATCGATCAGACTTTGGGGAATACTGTTCCACTCCTCAAGAAGTGCAATCTCCAAGTCTCGGACCGTAGCAGGCGGCCTTGGTCGCGCAGCAATGCGTCGTCTGAGCATGTCCCAAACAGGTTCGATTGGATTCAGGTCAGGAGAGCACGCTGGCCATTCCATACGCTGTATTGTTTCAGCTTCAAGCATGTTCTCCACCAGACGACCACTATGCGGTCGGGCATTATCATCCTGGAAAACAAAGGAATTTCCAATGGCTCCAGTGTAAGGGATGACATGAGGTCGAAGTATCTCGTCTGCATACCTTCGGCCCGTCAAAGTGCCATTACGAATGATATGCAGGTCCGTACGTCCGCCTATGCTGATTCCACCCCATACCATCCAACCAGCTCTTCTGTATTGTGACCTTTCACGAACGAATGCGGGGTTATTTCGAGTGCCCCTGTCCCTCCATACAAGAACACGTCGGGTGTCACACTCTAGACTGAATCGGGACTCATCTGTAAACAGCACTTGGCTCCAATCATGTTGCTCCCAATCTCGATGTTCAGCAGCCCATCTTCTTCGGGCCGCACGGTGGCGTGGGGTCAACGGAATGCATACCATTGGCCTGCGTGCATAGAGCCCTCCCTCATGAAGCCGATTACGTACTGTTTGGCTGGACACCCTTCGTCCTGTTGCCAAGAGCAACTGTCTTTGCAGCTGCGTAGCATTCTCTGTTCTGTTTCGACGGGCTGTTCACTGTATATACCGGTCATCAGTTGATGTAGTGGCGCGTGGCCGACCTGCTCCTTGTCGACGTCTAACATTTCCTGTTTCTTGGAATCGATTCCACAGCCTTGCAACAACACTTCTGGCGACTCCAACAGCATCCGCGACACTACGTTGTGTTTGCCCGGATTCCAGTCTGCCTATAACACGCCATGCCATGGATTCCGGTAAATCACGTTGTTGAGACATTCTCAAGTAACCTTGTCTCAAAAAAAAGTACTGCGCAATCGAATTTCACAGTTACGGCAATAAAACAGACGTTTCTGCAACATCCCGATTTCTGCCCTTATCTCCTTTTTCTGGTTTTTGACGTCATAAACTTTGATTTGCATATAAAGTTTTCTTCTTCCGTTTCCTGGTAGGCTTTAAATTATGGATGATTCATTTTATGTTACTTATTGGTATACATCTTTGCTTACTTTTGTTAAAATCATGTGCTCCCCTAATTGTTTTGAGCAGTGTATATATATATATGTATATGTTTTAGTTTATAGTATTAGATTTAAGTTTAGTTTATTCTTCTATTCTTTAGCTTCGTGTTTTTGTATACTTTTAGGTTGAGTAATTTTTTTTGATTAGTGCTAGAGACATTGTGATTTTAATAAATATGCAACGCTCTATTGAAAAAAATTTTTTTTTTTGCCTCTTAATATTGTGATTCCGTCGTATGTATGTACATATTTATATTTAATAAAAAGTAACTAAAATTTTTCTTTGTTGACATAATAAGGAATTGACTTAATTTTTTTATATTACTTGTTTTAAAATGTAAAATGTTACAATGGATTAAAATTCATATGACATTATGAACAAGTGATATTTGTTTTCAATTGTTTCCCGCCTAACACGGGTCTTACATTTGTGTAGGAGTCCAGGGTCTACTTTTTCGTAGGGGCCCAGGGTCTCATGAAGTCATAAGACGTGCCTGGTCCATGATGTGGTTGTATGGTTTTACAGGACTGAACCTCACAATGTGTCTTTCTTCTCGTACGTTAAGCTCCTTCGTACCAAACAACTCCGATTCATTCGCCATTAAACTTGTCTGATTGACTAGGATTCGGCATTGCAACTTCCCGCTCAAATAAGCCAAGATTCGCTTCCTTCTTTCACACCAACCAAAACCGGTTTAACCCGCCGTCATTCTCATTCACGCGTGATTCGGCAGGTCAGATTTTCTTCACTTTTTCACCAGCAGCCATGAGTTTTTTTTTATGCCAATAGATGGCGCTTATACTTTTGATATTAAAAGTATTCTTTTTCATTATAAAAACTAACTCAAGTTCTTGTCGCTGAGTGTGTTATCCGTGCTAATCTTGCGCAAATAATAAAATTAATTTTGCATGTATTATTTTATTCAATTTTAGAAATTTGAAAACTTCATTCTTTACTTTTTTACACATTAAAGCAAACTTTGTTTTTTGAGGGGGGAGGGGAGGGAATATTCTGAAGGATGTTTGAAACAGCTTCTGAGATCAATTTGATAAGAATTTAATTTTGGGAGAGAAAAAAATTAAATATTTATAAGAATGCTAAAAAATAAAATAAAACACCGATATTGTCGATATAATTTTAAATTTTTTAAAGATTCCATTTTATTACTACATAGATCTCAAATTTTGTTATATGAAACAAATAAAATGTAAATGGCATGCAAAAGTTTTAATTCATTAATGTATTAGCAAACCATTTTTAAATACATAATAAAAAAAAAAAAGAAGCGAGTCTTACAGTAGCCGCATATGATGTGTAACATCTGACATGTTATCGTGGTAAATACGCAATATTTTTTTTCCTGAAAAAAATATGAATCGGGTATGATTGGAAATAATTTTCTATCGAATTATATCTTTAATGAAAATTGTACTTAATTATATATATATATAACAAAAGGAGTAAAAAATGCAATATTTTATCAAAAATAATTATTCTTGTTCAATTTGGGGAAGAGAGGAGACAATAGACTTATAACTAAAACATGATTCATATACTTGTGATTTCAAAGTATTTCATCGTTGGGTGGATGACCTGAGTACCCAGCTCTTTCAAGCTACAACCTCATATCAGTAGGTATTTGAGTGACTGTACATGATTGACTTTTGCCCTTTGTCAAGTTTAAACGCTTTAAAAGTAAAATAAAAATACTGGGGATTTGGGGAAAATCAAAAATTTAAAGTATTAAAATGCATTAAAATAGAGAAAAGAAGCTTCAAAATCGGCCCAAAGCAACGAAAATAAACTTAAAATTTCGATCTTGGGTGGGCGGGGCTAAACCGACCAATGGGAATGCAGCTAAGATCATGAAAAAGTAGTTGAAAATAAAAAAGAAAACAGCTTTTTTAAAAGCTATTAAAAATATACTATCAAGAATAAAAATAGTAAAGGAACATTTAAATAAAGAGATCAGCCGGAATAACTTTTCGAGGAAAATTAAAGAGTAAAAAAATTGAAAAATCTGGGAATCGAACCCGATTCAAAGCATTGTGAGCGTATGACTCTGGCCACTAGACCACGGGGGACTGGTGGAATGAGATGAAATAAGAATTTAAGATGCAGGAAACGAGATTTGAGAGGAGAAAAATAATTACATGAAGAGAGGATCTGAGAGAATATTTCTAGGTCTGTTCAAATTTGGATCAGGGATATATTTTTCAATATCCAAAATCGAGAGATTACTAGAATCATCAATATTTTGAAAGTAGTTTATTGCTATCTTTTTAATGATCTGTCTAATTGACAGCTAATTAGATTAACTGTCTAATTGACTTGTCTAACTGAACTGTCTAATTTTACTTGCAGTCCTGCGGTCAATTTCAAAGTATTTAAATACCTTTGAAAAACAGCGTCATTAACAGTACCACTGTTAACAGTCGAAACATTCTAATTTGTGTTCATTTCCAGCTTGAATTCACCATTCATAAAAGCTATGAGCGGCTCAGCTTTTGGCAATCTGAAGTTAAAATTAAAATCACCACTCAAAATTCAGGGAAAGCGAGTGATAACTTTTTTTAAAGAACAGAACCACCTTCGTTATGTGGTAAAAGTACAAAATGCGGGAAATGCTTAATTTTTTTTAACCGTTTGATTCAAAGAAATGTATACGACCACCGAAATCACTGTTTGTCCATTTTCAAATAAGCAATCTGCCGCGAATATGCCCAATATCATGACTAACGGATTTAGAGTCCAGCGCTTCGAGTGCTTGATGGCTACTAGAGTTGGACCCCCAAGCAAAGGGTAGCGAAACAACACAGACACGCACTCTCATTGGTCAAATCAAGTAGCGCATGCTTACGTCACATCCTGTTACACACACCAGTCTCTTTTCACGAAATCACTCCCAACAAATATCCAGCAACCGAGAGGAAAGGTCTTACACATCAAAAATACACTGCTGGACAATTGCTAAGGACGGATCACAAATTGCTATGTAGCATAACATTAAGCGAGACATGAGGCCTAGTAGGATAAAATATAGTTGCCACACTGTTCAGACATTAGAATAAAGAATATTTATTGTTCTGGAAAGTACAAAAGCTGTGAAACATCTGAAAGAAAAAAAAAATGTTCATTCATCTGCGTACGGAGAAATGGAACAATGCATCTAAAAGTCAGCAGGTACCTTAAAGAAAGGTATCAGTACGGGATATGTAAACCGTAGAATGTGATGCAACATTCCACACGTCGTACCATACTTTGCGCAACATTATCCAGCAGCTGTTGAGGCAATTTATCCCATTCCTCTGTGAGTGCACGGATGAGGGTGTTCTTGTTTGTCGGAGGATAGTTTCGAAAAGCAACTTGCCTCCCCAAAGCATCCCACACATTTTCAATGGGGTTTAGATCTGGAGAACGCGCTGGCCATACGAGACGTTGAATACCCTCGCTGTCTAGACAATCCTGAACAGCGAGTGTTCGATGACATGTTGCGTTGTCATTCATAAAAACAAATTTATCACCGACAGCACCACGGAAAAGACGAACATGAGGAAGTAGAACTTCATCTATGTATCGTTGGCCCGTCATAGTCCCATTCGCAACCACATGTAGGCGCGTGCGGCCATTGATCATGATGCCGGCCCACACCATGATACTGCATGTCGGATATCGGTCCTTTTCCTGGATATTTTCTGGACGATAAGCAGTACCATTCTCGCGCCAGATTAGTTGGCGTCTACAATCCAATGACAGACTGAACCTACTCTCATCTGAGAATAGTACGCATGCCCAGTCCTGTTCAGTCCAATTGTGATGCTCACGGCACCATTGCAAACGGGCAGTACGGTGCTGTCTGGTCAATGGGACACACACAACAGGTTTGCGTGCGTATAGTCCTCCTCCCCTCAAACGTCTGGCAACAGTTTTTCGGGAGATCTGCTTTCCTGAGGCAACAAGAAACTGATTTGCTACCTGCTGAGCTGTGGTGCGCCTGTTCCTTTTTGCCGATAGGACGATATATCTGTCTTCTGCAGGCGTCGTACTTCTAACACGACCTTCCCCGTGCCGTCTACTACACATTCCAGTAGTTTTAAATGACTTCCACAGCCGTGAAACAACGCTGTGAGCGATGTCGAACACCCTGTCAACATCTGTTATTTTTCGCCCTCCTCCGATCTTTCCAATAATTCGGCCACGCATAAAATCATCTATGTGATGTCGGGAAGACATGCCAAAAATTTTAAGTTCGTCTATTAAATCTTTCCTGTAAAACTTTGACTTGAAACAACAACTGTCCACACGCGTCAAAACCTTTAAAGCTCTTATGAACGCTATAACGTGATGAACAGACATGGAAAAAAATTTGCATACTTATACTTCTTCTTACTATTATCCCGCACTTATTCTAATTTTCCACATTTTGCTTCCTTTCATTTTGTGGTTGCTATGGAGGATAGTGTTATCCGTCCTTCGCAATTGTCCAGCAGTGTAGTTGTTATATGCTACAAAAGGTTTAGTATATAACAAAATTTGAAACGCCTTTTAAAAACATTAGATATATTATTTGTAAAAGTAATTGCATTATAATATAGTTACAGACATATGTATCATTTTTTACTACTTTAAAGAGTATAATTACACTTGATACTAACAGGCAAAATATAAAAAAATAAAAACGTTCTTATAAATTTTGTTTTATGTATTTCAATTTGAAAATAAATGAATAAGGATACAGTTGTGAAATTAATAGCTTGAAACGTTAATCGTCTTAAAACATTAAGAACAGCATCCATGTTCGACAGCAACTGATGGAAGAATGATTGACTCGCGGCGATGTGAAGGCAAATCTCTGTTCATTCAGTGTTCAATTCTCACAACTTATTTACAAATCTATAAACTAAGTGCGAAATAAATGATGTGGCTACGAGTGTTTCTCAATTTAAATAAAACATTTATTAAGCTATTTACATGGATGCATAAAAAAGGTTAAATATTATCGCTCACGCTCATAGCCGTCCGCTCCCTCCAAACGCATCTAGAGGAATCTTTTTTCTCCCCTTTCGGAGCGCCTTTCCTCCCCCTGTTGCCACTCAAGTAAAGAGAAACTAGCGACGCTCGGCGCTCCTGGGGTGCTTTCAGGTCGATCACCGCTTCGCTCTTTGGTGCTTTCACAACATTCAGAATTGTTGTGAATAGGAAAGATAGCTACAGACTCGTAATCGTTTGGTGTGAAGGGAGCCTTACTCTTCACGGCCGTTAAGAAACCCACTGATTTCTTATTCACATGACAGTAGTACATCATGTAACGATATTCCATAGTCTCGATAGACAAATATCCTGCTTCTATCGAATTCTGACATTTGCAGACCAAAAATTATACTTAAAAGCACTGCCAAAGGTAGCTCTCAGGGAGAGCTGTATCAAAATTTTTTCAGGGGCCCTTTTCAATATATGGAATTCCTGTTAGTGGACTGTAGTTACACATGTCGGGGCACCGTATTATTGATACGTCTGTAGCTACGCCCCTGCTTAAAAGGTTATAATCTTGCAATGGTACCTTTCCCATACAGAAAAATCTTGCATTATGACCAAGAATTTTATGAATGAAAACCAGAAAATCGCTGTCCAGTCAATGGGGGATGGGAAGGGGGAATAAAAATTGGTAATTTGACTTTTCCTCAGTTTCAGGAAAGTGTAATTTGATCTGTTTTAAGGTTAAATATAATCAGGAATTAAACCTATCTCAGAATTTTTATTTAAAAATGTCTTAATGTTAGTTTAGGGAAAAAAATATTGAACAGCCTTAGCATATCTAGAAAAGGGATCTTCATAGTGTTGATTTTGTATGTAAACTTTCATAAAATAAATACTTAAAGTGAAATGTTACTGCCATAAAGGTAAGGTGGTAAAGGGCAGTTGATTGTCAGAATTTATCTATGTGATTAAATAAAGAAAATGAAAATCTAAATTAAACTTATGGTAGAGAACTACTGTCTTGTACAACTAGGTGGGCAAGTACAGAAAAGTACTAATTATTCTAATAAATACACTCAATACATCACAAAAAACAATTCCTTACCCTCATCCCATTAAACAATATGAAGGGAGATACCCATTTGCAACAGAAGATTTGTAAATTCATAAAATGAGAATCAAATGTAAATAAATTGAATTTTCCATTAATATATATATATTGAAAAATAGTAATTGGTTCTATTGAAAAACTATAACATTTTTTGCTTATAATTTGTAACAACATTCACCATCACATTATTCGTTTTATTACATTTAACCAAATTTCAAGCATTTTAAATTGATGAATATGAAAATATATTTCTGCATTTTTTTAAGGCTGTGAATATATAGGGTGTTTTTTAGAGGTATAGAATTTTAAATTGCAATAAAACAACGATCTATTATTCGATTGACATGAATTTTTTTTATTCGAAAGATAATCATGTGGCATTACATTTTAAATATGATCAAGCAAGGCGTAGATTCGTCGAATGGGCCCAAAACGAGATTGCCGTTGTTCCCGATTTTCATAAGCGAATTTTGTTTAGCGATGAAGCGCACTTCTGGTCAAATGGCTACGTCAACAAACAAAACTGCCGCATTTGGCTAATCCACAAGTGTATGTCGAAACACCGTTACATCCAGAAAAACTGACTGTTTGGTGCGCTTTATGGGCTGGTGGAATCATTGGTCCGTACTTCTTCAAAACCGATGAAGGCCACAACGTTACAGTCAATGGTGATCGGTATAGAGCCATGATTACTAACTTTTTCATTCCTGAATTGAACAATCATGATGTCCAGGAGCTGTGGTTCCAACAAGACGGCGCAACATGTCACACAGCTCGTGCCACAATCGATTTATTGAAAGACACGTTTGGTGACCGCCTAATTTCACGTTTTGGACCTGTGAATTGGCCTCCAAGATCTTGTGATTTAACACCGCTAGACTATTTTCTGTGGGGCTATGTAAAGTCATCGGTCTATGCGGATAAGCCACAAACACTTGACCATTTGGAAGACAACATTCGCCGTGTTATTGCCGATATACGACCACAAATATTGGAAAAAGTCATCGAGAATTGGCCGTCCAGATTGGACTACATCCGATCCAGCCGTGGCAGTCCTATACCAGAAATCATATTTAAAATGTAATGCCACAAGATTATCTTTCGAATAAAAAAAATCATGTCAATCGAATAATACATCGTTGTTTTATTGCAATTTAAAGTTCTATACCTCTAAAAAAACACCCTTTATATGTATATATATATATATATATATATATATATATATATATATATATATATATATAAGCATATAGAGAGAGAGTGAGCTAATAGTAGGAATTGAACAAAAAATGTTAAATTTTTCAAGTTTTTTCTCAAAGCAAAGAATTATTGTAACTTAAATACGAAGGTAAATTACCTTATTCTTACAAATACAAGACATTAATATCAATTTACAAACAATTTTAAATTTGTTCCTGTAGTAAGGAAAATAATTAATTATAATTATGAAAAATTCACATTTTAGTACAGCCTATTAATGCGAATGGTACTGTATTTAATTAAAAATGCGAGTTTTAAGGCATAAACATTTTTTGCGACTGCTTTGTGCAGTGTCTCCCTTGCGAGAGAATGTACAAGTGTGGGTGAACCAGGTGGGGGTGACGATCGCAGCCCCAACATCCCGGAACACGTTGAAATAACATTTCAAGAAACAAATAATGTTACATAAATCATACATAAAAATACGAATAATGAAAAATTAAAAAATATGATCAATATGAAAAATTGCATATAAAAATAAACAATAATATATATATATATATATATATGTGTGTGTGTGTGTGTGTGTGTGTGTGTGTGTGTGTGTGTGTGTGTGTGTGTGTAAAAATATTAATGCGTACATTTTTATTTTTGAATGATTAATAGACATTTAAACATTTGGTAATAAACAGATTTTTGAAGTTCCCCTTTTTAAAATACCTTGAGGTGTCTTAACTTTAACAACTCTAACCTTTCCATCTGAAGCTTTAACTATCTCTAAAATTCTTCCCATAGTCCATTTACATGGTGGAAGATTTTCATCTTTTAAAATAACCATTGAATTGGGAGTTACATTTTCTTTCTCAAATTTCCATTTATGTCTAGCTTGTAAATTATTAAGATAATCTAATCTCCATTTGCGCCATATAAATTGAACAAATTTTGTTAATTTTTGCCATTGAGATAAACGGCTGTCTAATTTATCTGTCATGTCTGGCTCAGGTAAACTTTGAAGAGGTCTACCTATGAGAAAGGGTCCTGGGGTGAGGACTGCAAAATCATTAGGATCAGAGGACATGGGAGTAAGAGGATGACTATTCAAAATACTTTCTATTTGAGTGGTAATTGTTATAAATTGTTCTAATGTTAGACGTGCATCACCTACTGTTCTTTTAAAATGATGTTTCAAAGATTTGACACCTCCTTTCCAAAGTCCTCCAAAATTAGGTGATGTAGGGGGGATAAATTTCCAAGTAATTTCTTCATTTGTTAAATAATTGGCAAGAATATCTGGTGGATTTTTTATCAAATTATATAAATGTTGCAATTCTCTGTTTGCACCTATGAAGTTTGTAGCATTATCAGTACAAATTGAAGTACTTTTTCCTTTTCTACTGAAAAATCGTTTGCGAGTTGCAATCATAGCTTCTGTGGTTAGTTCTGTGACACCTCTATATAAATAGCTTTTGTAATAAAGCAAATGAAAATTGCAACATAACATTTATGGTAAATACCTTTTCGTTGGCCTTTATATTTAATATAAATTGGACCTTTAAAATCTATTCCTACATGAGTAAAAGGAGAACTAGGAGTAATTCTTTCTCTAGGTAAATTTCCCATAATTTGTTCTAAATTCTTTGGTTTGTTTTCGAAACAAACAACACAATTTTGAACAATTTGTCTGGCAGTGTTTCTCCCACCTAATGGCCAGAACTGTTGTCTAACTGGATAAAGTAAGGTTTGAGCACCTACGCGCAAATTTTTCAAATGGTAATAATTCATAATTAAAATAGTTAACTTGTGGTTTTTTGGAAGCAAAATGGGAAATTTCTGACTATATGTTAAATTTGAATTACTTAATCTACCACCAACTCTAAGTATGTTTTCTTTGTCAAGAAAGGGATTCAAACAAGTTAACTGACCTTTTTTAATGGTTCCCCCATTCCTAAGAATTTCAATTTCTTTGTTAAAAACTGTTACCTGGATCCTTTTAATTAAATGAAGTTTTTCTTTCTGAAGTTCCTCGTTTGTGAGGGGACCTGAATGGCGAGATGTATTTTTGACATTATGCAGGAATCTGAAAATATAACTTAAAAAGCGAATTAATTTCATATAATTATTTGTAATATTTAAGAGATTATTTTCAAAGTTAAAGTCCAAGATTGATGTCAAGTTAATATCAGATTGTTTTTTAAGTTCCGACATGTAAAGTTCATCAGAACTGGTAATTGAAGGATCAATAAATTGTTCAGGGATGTCTAGATGCTGGGGACCATTCCACCATAGAGTCAATGGTGAAAGTTCTTCAGGATTTACACCTCGAGAAATGATATCTGCAGGGTTTTGCGCTGAAGGTATGTACTTCCATTCAAAGTTCTCCGTCAGAGTTTGTATCTTGGAAACTCGATTGCCAACGAATGTTTTCAGTTGATTAGCTGGAGTGTTGATCCAGGCAATTGCTATGGTTGAATCGGTGTGCAAGATGACTTTAGCTAAATGTACTCGTAGAGAGAGGTGAACTTTTCCCACTAATTGAGCCAGCAGTAAACACACTGAGAGTTCAAGGCGAGGAATGGAGATGACTTTGATTGGTGCGACACGAGATTTGCTGCTAATAAGCTTGGTTGTGGTGGTACCATCTTCTTTGACACTGTGCATGTACACTACGGCTCCGTAGGCTGACTCCGAAGCATCTGCGTATCCTAAAAGCATGAGTTTCACGTAGGAATCTGTAAGAATGTATCGATTTATTTTGAGTTCCTCCAGTGCTTTAAGAGCTGACACAAAATTGAGCCACTCTGGCGCGATTGCATCCGGTAACAATTCTTCCCAATTCAATTTTCTAAGCCATAATTTTTGTAGAAAGATTTTTGCTTTGCTGATGACAGGGCCTATTAGTCCAAGAGGGTCATAAAGTCTTGCTATGACGCTTAAAACATCTCGTTTTGTATAAGATGCTATTGAAAGGATTGAGACTTTGAACATGAGATAGTCTCCTGTTGGTTTCCAGCTAATACCTAAGGCAGTGCTTCTCAAACTTTCAACCCTGGCTCCCTCCTTTTCCATCACAATTTTTATCGCGCCCCCCTTATACATTGATAATGTACTTTGACGCTAAAGCTACAATACGAGATCTTAATTATAAACCATACAAATTAATAACATAAGTATTAAATTTTGAATACTACTTTTAAGCAAAAAAATAAATTAAGTAATAGGATAATTATTATGTTATTTTTCCTGTCTCTAATTTTTAAATTGAACATATTGCAAAATGCGGTGACTGCTTAGAAGACAAAATATAGATATCTGCTAAATATAGAAAAATAACTCAGAGGGTCAATTTCTAATCATAAGCAGTCCTTATAAAAACTTTGCTTTGCAAGACAAGCCCATGGAAGTCGTTAATACTTATTAAATTTGTTCTTAATTTGGTATTAATTAATTAGTTACAAAATACTCTGTGTAGCAATGTTACATTAAAAGTATACAGGCCGAAGTACCCGCTCTTTGCAGGAGTTCATTTATAAGAAAATAAAACATTCTTGATATAATAGCTGTATTGTAAGGAGAGTAAAGCCAAGTGCGCGACAATGTTTACAAAAATTTAAAGTGTTTTTTTAAATGATTGCTCAAATTATAATGAGTTTTAAGCGAATTTTAATTTTAAGCCTCACAGAATTAGCATTTATAATTGATGTTAAATAATGAACAATAATATAAAATTCCGATGAAGAATAACTGTATTATTTTTAATATTTAAAGCAAAAAGACTTCAACATGTTTTAACCTGGGAGCAGGCGCGCACTCGATACGGTCGAGTGGGGGTTATTGAGTCACTCCAATCCTTTTTTTTATATAATTATTTTATTGTACATGATACAAATCGTTATTCCAGTGAATAATTTAATTAAGAGAAAGTTTACTTGCCTACTTTCAAGGACTTTTCAATTTTTCTTTGGTAACAAATAAACAGTTTTGCCAGAATTAACAATTTCGTGATCTGTGTGTCCCGCGTGACCACTTCCGGGTAAAAACTGTATTCATTATGATAGTATGCATGTTACTGCTAAAAACAATTGTGATGTTTTATATGCTTGAAAATACTCATCTTGGTCTAAGACTTGGCCAAGTAATCCATCAAAGTGCTCACCGTGGTTTTCCAAATATTATAAAACCGTTCTGCATGGGATAAACGCGCAACAGAGCAATACATTACTTACAACTTCCTTAAATGAGAAAAAACACATAACAGAGGGGCCATAACTAACTGTACCAATAGCTTATAAGGTCAAACAAATTACAGCTATAATGCGCAGTATTTCAAAAATAATGACAGTGATGAATTTTTTATGTTCCTAAATTTTTTCGATTCTGGATCTGGGATCTGTTTTTTCTCTGAAAGAGTAGAATGTTAGTTTTAAAAAAGAAAACGCAATAAAAACTCTCTCATCATGGGATTACAGCAAGTAAAATAAAATATTTTTTATTTGGTTATAGGATCAAAGATAGCTAATTAAGTATTGAAGAAGGGTTTTTTTTGATGATTTAATATCGCGTATAACTTATATCAGAGTAAAAGTGCACTTTTTATTATGTCTGAAAGTATTTTGTTTTAATTCATTCCAGTAAGTTAATTATTTTTTAAATCTTTTATTTTCGATATGCTCGCGCCCCCCCTCGTAAGGTTATCGCGCCCCCCAGGGGGGTGCGCCCCACAGTTTGAGAAACACTGACCTAAGGTTTTTATGGCTGATTCTGCGTTGGTTGAAAAGGAATGATCTTGATCTGAAGATGAATTAAGAAGCTCCTTCGAATTGGAATTCCATTTATGTAATTTCATTCCACATGTTTCCAGCATATTTTGCAACTGGCATTGTAATTGGCGAGCAGTGTCGAGGTTTTGTGCACCCGACACTAGATCATCCATGTACTCGTCTTGAAGAGCTACTTTGGAAGCTAAGGGAAATCTAGAAGTTTCATTCATAGCTAACTGTTTGAGAGTTCGTATAGCTAAAAAGGGAGCACTGGCGGTCCCATACGTGACAGTCTTCAATCTTTTGGTAGTTGTTTTATCAGGCCGAAAGACTCCATGATGTGGAAGATAATAAGAAATATTGTTTGCGGATGTTTCATCAAAATGTTCTTCCACTTTTTCCTTATGCCCCAAGTCTAAGTATTGCTGCATAAATTCCCTATATAAATTTTCCATTTATCTTTAGGTAATTTTCTCCAAAGCTGATCTAGTATCTTCATTGCTAAACCTTTTGAGTGTCCTAAGCCTTGTATGTCTTTAACTGGCATTTGTACTACAGATCGACCAGCTTCATTGCGCGTGTGAGTCATTTGATAATGATTTTCACAATATTCCTCTTCCTTGCTTAATGGCTTTTGAACTTCGTTAATTGTTTCTATCTCCCAAAACTTTTGTAAATTATCATCAATGTTTTGCATTTCTGATATAAAACCACAATATTGATTTTGTTTGCATGAGTGTGTGGTTCCGGTTGCGATGTATCCGAAAACTGAGCTGCGAAATACAAGAGCGCTGTCTGATGTGCGAATAATTCCTTCCTTAATTATGTCAAAAAATGCCTCTGCTCCAATTAGCAAATCGATTTTTCCTGGAACACCAAAATTTGGATCTGCTAGTTCCTGAGGTATTTTTAAATTATTGAGGTTTATTTGAGAAACAGGAAGAATGTCTGTAATTTTTGAGACAACCAGAAAATCTTAAGTTGTAGAAAATGAGCTGTTGCCATTTGTTATTGTAGCGTTTAATTCTGACTTGCCTGTGGTTTTATTTCCACCTAAACTGAAAATTGGGATATTAATTCTATTTTGTGATACCTCTAATTTGTTTGCGAAATCTAACGTAACAATATTTGACATGCTACCAGAATTTAAGACTGCGCGTGCTTGGATGCAACTTCCTGTAGAATGATTCAAAACCCAAACTAAGGCTGTGGGTAGAATTACGGTTTTGCTTCTACTGATACAAGAGAGGGATGCGACTGTATTTTCCTGAGAACTGTGAGTCTCCTCTGCGTTGGGGTTCAGTTCCTGACCTTGTAGTTGTGACGCGCTATAAATCAGGGGAGCGTTGGAGGATTCCCCCTTTTGCCTGTGAAGCAAAGAGTTGTGTCGAAAGCCACATACACTACTAGAATTTTTTGATTTACACTTAGAAATTGTGTGCTGATCACTTAAGCAATTGAGACACATAGTATGCTTCTTAACGATTTTCTTTCTTTGTATGGCATTTAATTTTAAAAAGGAATCACACTTAAAAATGGAACGTTTTTGCTTACACAAAATGCATGCATACACAGAATTGTTAGATTTAATAAAGAAATTTTTTGATTTATTTTTATCTTGCATAAACATTGGTTTTACGAAGGTATTTTTATTTATATTGCGAAAACTTGAGCAAGTTTTTTCATTTCTGAATTAAGTTGCTTCAATAAGAGTTCTTTTTCGATTAGTTGATCTTGTAATTCTAAGATATTATTTACATCATCACTGTTTTTTTCAGAGTAATTTTGAATTTTCGTAATTAATTTTGGTACGGCCGAACGTATATGCGCTCTTTTAATTTTACTTTTTTCAATTGGATTCATTTTGACTTTTGCGGTAATAAACAATGATTTATAATTTTTGCAATGAAATAAAGAATAGAGGTATTGAAATGGCTTACCTCTACTTTAGTGCAGAGCCTTGCGAGATGAAGTCAAGTGAATGGTATCCAATTGATGCGTTCTTGCGAGAGAATGAAAACACTTGGAGTGATGAGCGTTGAATGCAGACAGTTCAAAACAGCTCTAAACTGCAGTCGGGTGAAACGGAAACACAAAAACGAAAAATGCAAGCTAAAAGTGCGAGGGAACGTAGTCCTTTTTGTGACCTTTGACTCTGTCGATGGGGTGAATGTCTTTGCGACGTTGGAACAACTTTGGGCGTTGTTCTGCGAAATTAAGAAAATTATGCGTATGTATAATTTAGCTTAAAGCCTTAAAATAGGATATCCATAAGTTGCTGAAGATCTGCGTAGGACGGACCATATATTAATGCGAATGGTACTGTATTTAATTAAAAATGCGAGTTTTAAGGCATAATTATTTATTGCGACTGCTTTGTGCAGTTTAGCTGGGTTGCGTTCCTAGAGCACTTAGCCCGATAGGCCTTTGATCTCTTGTCTGGTGAATTTAAAAACATAACTTAATTACATTGCCCATTTTATTTTAGAGGTTTTAAGAAATTAATAATTTAATTAAAGATAAAAGAATTCTTAAATTATAAGTTTAAAATATTGGAAAAAATAGTTAATATTACATTTACTGAGTTAGAGAATTTTTACTTTAGCTTGAGTTTTCCTCGGCCAATGGGGGCCTCGGGATGGCTGGTCGCCTGTCCAATAAGGAGGCAGTTTTTCATGTTTGCGTTGTGTGTAGAAAATTGAGTTTGACTGCTCTCTCCCGCGTTGCGAGAGGGAGCTTCCTGATTGGTGGTTGAGTTAATGTAATGACTTCGGTCCCGGGAGTGGTACCGTCGCCGTGTGCGGGATCGGAGGCTGCCAGAGTCCGTACTGGTCAAAGGCGTTCTCGAATTGGTGGATGGGTTTCGTGATGTTTGACTGTGAATTTTTGTTCATGAATTATGTGAAATGAATGAAATTGGAGTGAAAAATATTTTGGAAAAGTGGTGTTTTTTTTAATGTCTCCCTAGCAAGAGAATGTACAAGCGTGTGAGCGAGGTGGGGGTGACGATCGCAGCGCCAACACAACCAATGAAGAATGTCTAGATCACATTAAAGCCAATGGCGTAACATACACCTCCACAACTCCCGTATTGCGGGATGCCTAGAGACTCTAGGGGGCCCAAAACCTGAGTTTGCAGGGGGGCCTGATATTCTCCTTTACGCCACTGTTTACAGCAGAATCTGTATATATATATATATAATTTAGAATTTTCATATTTCTTATTATTCTAAATTTATTATTTGTTTTATCTCCATCATTACCTTAATTTCTAAAGGAGATAATCACTCATACTTTTTGAAATAATCAAATACTTCACTAAATTTTACTCCATTATATTTATTCAGTATTGATTTAATTATACACAAAATAGATTATTTCATACTGAGTTTTTTTTAAGTATAATAGTTAAAAGATACAATTTGAAAGTTAATATATACTTGCATTACAGTATTCTATTTCACGTTTTTCATTGTTTTCTTCTTTTTTTTTCATTTACGGTTTTTCGAAAAAACAGCGATTTATAAAAAACTGTTGGTATTGTGCATAAGTAAGTGAACAGTATAAGAACATTTATTTCTGCTCCAAATAATAAAATCCCTTAAGTAAATGCGGTGAAAACAAATCTTGAATTACCTCGTATAATTAATTTAGATTTCTGAAAAACCGAAATATCCAAACTCTTAGAAGGCAGGATTCCTGGAAATGGAGATAAAGTTGATATCTCATCTGCTGCACTTGACTGAACAGGAAATCGATCATGTTAGAGTTCATTAGGGATATAAATATATTTATTTTATGTTAACATATATTAAAATTTTAGTATTTTTTATAAAACAAATTAAAGACCCTTTTTAGGTATGGGAGCCCTCTTAGTGGGACTGTAGTTACACACTTGGGAACCCCATATCATTGATACGGCTTATACGGCAGTAGCTACGCTCCTGATAAAAGCTGTAGAAATACTTTATATGAAGTAAAAATTTATATGTGAAAACTAAATACCATGTAGAACTTTGCACTAAATTTCCACATCGTATTTAGTTGTACACGTAGTTTTTGTATCACCACAAATAGGTCTGTGTATTGTAGAAATCTTTCATGAATTGTATCTTTTTTCAACGTATAAAAGAAAATCGGAAATGAAAAGGACTAACTGATTTCGCGTTGAGGGTCTGCTTCTATGAAGCCGTTGAGGTACATCAGGTATATGAATAATGAAATGATAAGTCGTCAGCCAGCTATTTGTCAGACAAAGTGCGTTTATTCCAGAGCAAAACGGAGACTGTTGTTTTGATCGCCATGACCTAAGGAATCTTCAAAGCCAATATCACCGGCAGCTAAGACAGTGGTGATCGAGATGGAGTGTCTTAACGCACAGGGTAGCAAATACTACGGCGTATGGGCTTATGCAACCGGTGGCAACAACACTTGTAATTAACAATGGAACACTGGCATCAGACCATATGGAAATTGAATAAAATCGTCTGGTCCAATGAATCACATTTTCTGTTCAATCGCATTAATAGGTGGTCTCATTGATGGATAAGTACATATCTGCCGATTTCCAGTGGAAGCCCTGTCATTTGAGTACATAAGTGGCCACGTACAAGACTGTAGTATTATGGTATGGTGAATGTTTTCATAAAAGTACATTGGGACCTGTCATTCACATTGAACAATTGTGACGAATCTGTACGGAACCTTTCCACTAATCTTCTTAGGCGTCTTTTTGGGGAATATAAATTCGCGTTTATTTCCAATCAACTCCAAAAAGATGAACGGGATATGCAAAATAGATAAGGTATTCAAGTTGAGCATTGTAAGCTAGCAAGGTAGATGATGGAAGACTATTGAGCCAGCAATTTTACACGCATTTTTAGAAGATTCAAGGAGATTAGATTCGTGAAGATGTCGTGCTGCTAGACGTACCAGAAAGCTGATATAAGCCAGTGGTAAATATAATTTACGTACGCTTAAAATAAGCGTCAGTTTAAGCGACGTAGTTAAAGTTAATGAAAGTTAAGAATTCGAGTACGTGTATTTCTCGGATTTCCTATTTCGGTAGACCTTACTTGATCTTGAGCTTAAATATTAATTAATTGCATTATTAGTAATTTAATTTAATATAAAGGTAAATCCCTTTAAGTGACGTAACATAATAGTATTATATGTTATCAGAGATTTTTTTGAGAAAATTATAATAATAAATAAATATTATTATTATTCAAAATGGCTCTTAATGGTTCTTTGCCTCAAATTAATCTTGGTGTTCAAGGTGAGACCCAGGGGGTCTCCACACAATCCCTTACGAATGTTTACTTTGTGAACATTATTGCAGACCAGTTGCACCCCTTCATGACAACTGTGTTCCCAGTGGGTGGTGGTGTTTATCAACAGGATAATGTCAGTAAAGAGTTACAAGGGTGGAATAGTCAACGAAATGGTTTAGGAACATTCTGGTGAATTTCAGGGCATTTTTTGGTCATCGAATTCACCTCAAATGAATCTAAATGGAACATTTATGGCTCCACCTGGAAAACTGAATTTACACGTGCAGGAGTCGTCAGACCAGTTGGTGAGTCCGTCTTCGTTTCGGCCTAATGGGCAGCCACGCTCAAGTAGATGTGATTCCAAATATCTCATATTACTTAATAGCACCATATCGTCTCAATGAGTAGCCATATGTTGGCGATTTTGAGTGTGAAAGGTGGTCCTATTTCATACTAAAAACGTGGTTAAAATGAAATGGCTCTTCAGTGTATATGAAATTATGTGAGCCAAAACTACTTGAAAGTGTCTTCTTGGTAAAATGCTAAGTGACATCGAAAGTCTCAATAATGCGCTTGGGAAACGTTACTCAAACCTGTTTGCCAAATTTCATACTTTATTTTTATAAGAGAGAGCTTCTATATAACTTTACTATTATTTAATGAGGACTTCACTAGCATAATATAAGTGTTTAATGAAATGGGCTTTATTCCAGGTCAGGGGTGGGTAACACTTTTGGCTCGAGGGCCAGATAGAGGATATAGAAGATACCGGGGGTGCACCATTTTAAAATGATTACATTCATTTGCATCCGAGAAAAGGTATAAATTGTACCATAAAAATTAATTAATGTAAGTTAAATAAAATATTAGCAGTTTTATTCAATTTATTTTTGTGCTAATATCATATCATCTATATATGAAAGCTGAGTTAATTTTAAAATCAGTTTAAAATAAGACAAATGTACAGTTTCACACTTTTCTACAACAATTTTGAAATTAGAAGTGAGATCGCTTGCTGTGAAATTCTTATCTCAGCCTACAAGTTAATACCGACCAACGTGCATCTATACTTACTCTTGTTGATTTTCCTGCAAGAAAAACTTAACTCACAAATACATGTCGACAAAAATATAGAGAACAGTTTCTCTTAATTTTGTTTTCTGACTGTCATCGCGGGCCACATATGCCCCAAGGCGCTATATGCCCATTCCTGTTCCAGGTCATTACACATAAAAACAGTATAATAGCTTTGACAGTGTTAGCATAGCTACTGAAAAAAAAGTCTTTGTCATGTATAAAATTGTGTAGGGGAAAAAAGACAAGCATCCTGATAGGAAAAAATTAAGATAAAGAGAACAAAAGGTCTTTTCTACAAAAGTGGTGAATTTTAAATATCTAATATTAAGTATTATTTTTGTAAAATAAGAATAAACAGAGAGTTTAATTGAGAGAAGTAATCAGTTGGAATTGAAAACTCCTCCTAAAACACCTTACTATAAAGTAATTTAATTTCAAGAAGAATATAAATTTTTTGTCAAAGTTGTAATATGCAAGTACTGATTTTTCAAAAACTTAAGCATGAGTTTCTTTAGAGTTTTGTAAATATAGTATTTAAAGTATGAGATAAATTCGATAGAAAAAGATTTAGCTCTAACTTCAACAGTTTTTTACTTTTAGCAATTTTTTTGTTATGGATACCCATATGTATTATAAAATTTTTATTAAGAGAAAATGTGCGATGAGAGCCATGTACTTTTTTGTAATTGTAAGTATATTTTAGATTTTGATTTGTTGCCTTCCTAACTGTTTTAAATATGTTGAGTAGAAAATAATTTAAATATGTGATTTTTTGAAATCATCATGTAAAGTGTTTTAATTTATGCTATAATTTTCATCAAATTTTACCTATGTTTCTTTATTTTAATGAATTAAAATTGTCCCATAGCTTCCTGATTGGTGTCATTCATTATTTTGAATCTTAAGCTTAAGAAAATGATGTAAACTTGTGCTGATCACATAGCTTTTTAGGAAACTTATCCTCAAATTGGATTAATGGAAATTTTTTCTGAATATTGTTTTGGATGCTTTTTCAGAGTTGACACTGTTCACAAGCAGTGCCAATTTAAGCTAATTTCGGGCTAGAAAATCTGGTTAAGTCTAGCTTATCCGAGCACCTGTGCATCCACCCCAAGCGCCCAATGGATAAACCGGCACTGTTCACAAGTTTTGTAAAATTTTTAATGTGTTCCATTCATGATTCTTACAAATCATCTTGGGTAAAGTTGGTGACATTATATAATTATAAAACCTCTTTCTGTAAAGGAACCGTGATTTATGTTAATGAGGGTTGCTATTTATAGCAAAATGAAAAGAGGAGGATGGGGATTGTTGTCATACGGAGCCTAAGAAGTCAGAGAACTTAATACTGAAAATAGCTCTGGTTCAAGTTGAGAGGATCCAACGGGGTATTCTAGGACAATCATTATTTTTGAGGATCTGTGGATAGGTAAATTTAATTTCTAGATGTATTACGATTTCAGCTGACACGCTCTCATGGCTTAGATTGAATTCAGATAGTGATTAGATATTCATAATAAAGTGCATATTTTAAGAAAAAGTCTCATCCTTTGTGGTGAACTCTCACACTTCAGTGGCCAACAGTTGGCAACAAATTGTTCTATTTCATATCATTCCAGAGCAGTAAAAATATTAACAAATGCATTATTTTTATTTTTTTCTTCTACTTCTCCTTTTTCGCCTGATGGGAAAAATGATTCATGCTCTAGTTTCAAAACAGTAATTAACAGGTTTTCTGAAATCTTTTCTTTGTGGTACAGGTTTGTTGTCAATGAATGAATAATTTCCTTTTTATAATTAAGCATGCTTCCTGGTCTTTGCGAGTGCCCCGTTTTGCTTGTTCTTCATTGTCATTCACCACACCTGAATGGATCACGTGATCATCATCTGTCTTTCTTAATGCTTTACTGTTGAGAGTAGACTATAAGATGAAAGCTCTCCTCCGTATGTAAGAAGCGATATTTTCCCCAAACTTACCCAACTCTTAGACGGTTTTATTTTCCTCCTCTCTAAGTTCACCCTTTAGATATTTTATTGAGTTAACAGTATATAATAGTTCTCATAATCTTGCAGAATAAGCAATCGAGGAACATTAAACGCACTGATTGAAGAATATATTGATTTCACTTCTCTTGTAATACAGTGCTGTTTGTGAAAATTATAATTCCAAGAAGGAATTATGCAAATTAAACAAATTTTACATGTAGTACAAAATAGGTTTGAATATGCAAATTAAAGGAAATACAAAGCAACCACCCATGTTTAAGCAGAAAAAAATCTTTTGATCTTCAGTATATAAGATGCACTGCAAATATACGTTGAAATTCGTATACTGTCGTTTGACTGCTGTATAAATGATTGATTAAAAATCAATTCACATCACCAAAAACACAGTGTTCATGCAAGCAATTAACGTTCGAACGGGGCTACATAACAGGCCTTCATGAGGGTGAATCTTCATTGTGTTAAATAGCACTAACTCACACCACGCATGCACTGTGACAACAATGATACGTGTGTGCAAGATATGGACTATTGAGAGCTGGACAAGTCAAAATTTTGCCAATGAACCCTGCTATATGAAGTCCCCTCGGAACGACTAACATCCTAACCGCATGGCTGTGACGAATTGTAGAACATGCTCAAACGTAGGGCTCGGCGAACTTTGAGATAAGAGCCAATTTGTAAGTGAAATCAGACAAACTATCAAAGACCATAGAAATGAAAGTAATTATGAAACAGCCTGAACTATTTATATGCTTACGCTTGCCCTGGAGGACGGAGGGCTCTGGTAACAGTCGCAATCATGACTCTCGTGCTCCAGTCAATATTTTTTTTAAAATTATATTTAAGTACAACTTTTTATACAAAGTAATATTTTACTTTTCTTCAAAAATCAAGAACTATGGAAGATATATTTTTTTATGTGTCTCAATGATCGAACAATCATTGTGAAAAATTCATAATGCTGTGAATTTGAATTTCAAGCTTTGTGAAAGAAATTCTGCACCGAAAACACCGTACATGCTTTATTCTAAAATTTTATGTTTACATTAATAATTACTATTAATTTTGGTTGTTCTTGCAAACAAAAGTTATTTTAGAGCATTTTTTTATTATTCTTAAAGCTTGTCATAAAATACGGTATATGTTTTTGTCACTTTGTGGGAGGTTTAAGTGTATGTTTTGTCCAAAATCATGAGTCTCTCAAACTCATTTATACAACGAAGTAAACGTTTCAAGAAATCTCTTTAAGGCATGTCTTCCCAATACCAATTTACCAATAAATATTGGATTTTTTTCAGCCTTAGCAATGATTGCAACGTTTTCACTGATTTTCAGTTAGCGTTGTTAATGAAAAATGATTTATATTATAGAAATCCTTATCAAAAATAACTATCTTAAGCAGTGAAATATTAAAATGTATATGTAAAGGCAAGCAATTTTTTCACAACTTTTTTAGAAGGCATGATAATTTTTTTAATAATTCATACAGACTGATGACTGAAGAGCCGTAAAGCTTCTACGTACAAAGCACAATACTATGAACCCAGCTTTAATACATTGACTCAACATTGAAGAACGTCTGTTAATGAGTCAATATCTGTCCCCACATTTCGTCGACGTTTGCTGCTTCATGGATTGCTTGCAAGGATTCATCTGAGAAGTATTCCATTGACAAGCATTAATTCTCTGGAAACGTGCGATTTTGAATTTTTATGTATATTAACACCGGAGAGGTTGCGTGGGGCACAGAGTCACCCCAGACTCGCGAAATCTTTAATTATGGGAAAACTGTTTATTTGTTATCAATGACTTCTTGACAGCATCCTCCTATATATGACAAGTCTTCATCGGAAGTAAAATGTATTTGTCATATATCTTCCTCTTTTTTAGGAGTGGCAAACGTTTTTTTACAATCTTAAGGTGCTTGTTAGTTCCCCGCGCAACCACTTCTGCTCCAAAATATTTTCTATGAACATGCTACATTTCCCCCTTGAGAGTAACTTAGTGGTTTTGATTGTTATATAGTGCGACTTATTATGGTTTTATAAATGTAAATGAGTTGAATATATAAAAAAGAAATTGTATCTGCGATCTTTATTGAAGGATGCTGAAAATGATCAAGCAAGGGAAGAACCTGTTGAAACAATGCATATTAATCATGATAGCGAAAATAAATTTAAGGAAAGCGATGAACATGAGACGTTTGCGTTGAAAGGAAGATTTTCAAATGTTACCAAAAGAACTCTTTCAAGAAAAATATGAAGCCGTGAGTGTACCATAAGACGCACTTCGCCCTGTCAAAAAAACACAAGCAAGAGAAGTCCAACATGCTATTTGTCGATCATCAAAGGACAATAAAACTGCATTAACTTAAACAAAATATGAGAGCTTTGCCTGCAAATATCACTCCTGTATTGTTCTCGAAAAGTGTTTGTGATTTGTATCCTTGATTAAAGTCACGCACATTTGAAACATTTTAGCTCAGTTTAATTCAGGTATTTCTCAAATTATCAAAAAAAGAAAAAAGAAATTGAAAAATCATTAAAAGTAGGTAAGTATATATTTTCTTAGTTAAATTATTCATTGGAAAAGCGATTTTTATCGTGCACAGTAAAAATAATTATAAAAAACGGGTTTTTTTGGGGGGAGACTCCGTCACCCCGCGCGACCACTTCCGTTAGTATCGAGTACACAATCACTCCCGGGTTAATAATAGTTAACTCGCGCAAATATTATAAACCAAATCTAGACTTTATGTCATAGAAAGGTTTAATACGTTTCCAGAGCGATCCATCTCCTCCATGCTGAATTCTTGAAGCTTTTCAGACTAGCTATTTTAAAAGAAAATTTCTAATTTTCCATTTAATGTGATCTTGAATTTTTTTAAGTTCGAGATCCGTAAGTGACCTAGATTGATTTTGAGATTCCTAAAATATAAAATTGTTGGTTTAATTTGATTTAAATTTTAATGAAAGCTTTAATTTTTGTGAACAGATGAAATGAAATTCGGTATTTTCAACTTGTTGAGAAGTGAAACCGTGTCCTGTAAGGATTGAATCCGAAAGCTGTCTTAATTCAGTTCCAACTATTAGTTCACACTCTCCCTATGTATATATATGAGTAAAGATAAGTAAATTAGATTTAAAATCAAATTCCCTATATAACAGTTAACTTTTATTTTCCATTACATCTTCAAGTATAAAAGTAATCACTCAATTATTTCTCCGAAACAGATGGTTCAACCTTAAAACTCTTCTGATCCCAGATCATTATTTTTATAATCAATATGTCAGCATTAACTTTCAAGTATAACCCATATTTAAGAAGATACTTCACATCTAGACATAGTGGTAAAAACACTTAGGTTTCATTTTGGCGTCATTTTTCTCTCAGCCCCAGAACATGTAGACAGCTCGCTGAATAAAGATCGTTTTTAAAATTAAGATTGGTTCTGACTTAAAACATGTCATATATATATAAATATATATATATATATATATATATATATATATATATATATATATATATATATATATATATATCTTGTTCAAATTTTCATTCGTTAATAAGATACTTTTTATTCATCCACTCAAGTTCAAATACATTTTTTAAACTTATAGTGGATATTTGATGTTAATACAGTTTTCTCAAATATTAATTCGTTAATGAAAAAAATTATATATATATATATATGTATACAGGGACTGTATATATAGAGAGTCACTGTGAACTTTGACAATAATGGTGTTTACAAAATCGAGCCAATATCAGTGCAATTCTCCGCCAAACGCAACTACGGTACTGCTGGAAGAAGAATGATACCATTAATACTATCATGGGCGTTAACAGTATACAAGATGCAAAGTAGCAATGTAGATTATGCAATAATATATCTCGGAAGTAAACTCTTCGCATCAGGTCAAGTATATGTCATGTGAAATCATTAGATGGACCTTTAATTGAAGAACTGGATTGTTCGAAACTCACTGGAATGGTTCCTGGTAATAATGAAGCATTGCAAGAGATAGATAGAATGAGACATTGTTAACCACAGTTTCATAAATTAGGAACGAAAAAAAATAGAAAGCGATTAAATAGTAAAAATAATAATCCAATACCATGCATAAAAAGAAAAACGGAAAATTGCAAGGAAATTCGCTTTCTATTTTGCCACTTAATATTGTGATTCAGTCATATGTATACAGGGCAGTCCCAATTTCATGGTACAAACTTTAAGTGTAGGTACAGGTCATTGTAACAATAATTTATTGTACATGAATGTCTAGGCACAAGTGACGCGGTGAGGCACAAACACAAAAGACAAAGTGTTGGTTGAAAGCTTCGTCGACAAGTGTAATGTTTACAATAACTGTTCAAAATTGAGTTCATCAGTACCGATACATGCTTGGCAGTGTCAGTGGAGCGATTCGTGTAACGTTCAAAGATGCCAGGTGTTTCACGCACACGTGCCGCAGCTTTGAATATTCGAATAAATAGATTCTCATCTGAGTTGAGTCGCATAAACAAGATTATCCAGATGTCCCCATAAAAAGTAATCAAGGCTCGATAAATTGGAAGATCGGGGTGACCAAGGGACTGGTTCACCACGCTCAATCCATCACGCCCCAAACATAGAATTCAGGTAAGTGCCCAAATTAGTGCTGAAGTGGGCTGGCGCCGCATCATACTGAAACTGCATCTTACAAATGGCGATCGGTATATCCTGCCATTCGTAATTACATGTACGTAATCCAGATAACATTCGCCTTTAAGTCACATTAGTAGTAAGTATGGGCCAATCAAAACTCGTTGACAATACCAACCCACACATTCACACAGAATCGTCTTTGATACGCATGAGGTCACGTTGCATGCGAATTTTCGGTTTCCCACACATGGGAATTGTGCTCATTAAAGACACATCGCGTGGAAACCTCGCCTCATATGTAAATAACTCATGAGCTATGAAGTCCGGCTGCAGCTCACTTTACCACCCACTAGTAGAAGTTTAAGCGGAGAGGATAGTCTGCCGGATTCAAAGCTTGTACGCGCTGAAAACGGAAGGAGTGTAATTACATGATGAGCAACAGCTCTTGTACTGGACTCAGGTCTATCAGCCACAACGTTCAAGAAGCTTTCTTCCAGGCTTGGACAGCGTATAGCTCTTCGTTGACCAGCATCGAGTCTGGTGATGTGGAATGAACCTGCTTCACGAAGTTGACGATGTAATCGCTAAAAATTCTGTGATCCGGCTTTCGTCGATCAGGAAACTACGCGTGATACATTCGTAGCGAAGCTCTGCCATTACCATTTGCACGGCCGTACGGGTAGTGCATGTCTGTTTTTTTGGCATACGTAAAGTCTTCTACTGTAGACGTCAGCACAATTGCGAGTGTCGCTTTCCCCTACTGAGATGCATCATGTTGAACGGCGATTAGACATCTTCTGACCCCATTGGCAACGCAACCAACCGATAACTCTATTTATCTTTTCTTTTATTTCCCCTGTTTGTTCCTCACCACGTCACTTGATCCCATACATTCATATACAATTGTAAGGCATTAGCCCGTGGATGATACCCTGCTTTCAAGTTATCCTCGTGATCTAGAAGTGTGAGACTGAATGAAGAACCAGGCGTTACCATAATCTTAATATCTCTTTATTAAGATTTTAATTCAAACACTGTACAATGATAATATTTATATTTTAACTTAGCGGATCTGAGATGAAGAAACACACAATACGTATTACCAAATAAGCGCAGCCCTGATCACTACATCTAACTTTACCGCCTATTCTTAACCTCGGTAAATACACAGTTCCTAGTATTAAATTGAACAATCCTACCTCTAAATCCTAGGTAAGCAGTAACTCACTCGGATGTTAAATGACGTTGTGGTCAAGGAATGACGTGTGGAATGGTATCCACCTTGACTTGAACGCTCTGACACGAATAAATTAACTCTTGAGTGTTGGATAACTTCTCCTACTTTTGCTTTGACATTAATAAACACAGACTAGCATAATCACTTCCCAAAGGCCACCCTGCTTACTCTAAACGTCTGCTATTTAAAAGGTTCTTAATTTGCATAATCACGCTTCACTTCTGGATTTGGTTGGAAAGAATTTGCCTTTTCGGGACCAAAGAACCCAAGAGGAGTCTTTAGTTGAAAACGCGATGAGCCCGTCACACAATAAATGATTGTTACAATGTCCTGTATCTACCCTTAAAGTTTGTACCATGAATTCGGGGCCACCATGTATAAGTAACTAAAATAAATTTTTTCTTTGTTGACTAAAGTAGGAATTGACTTTTTTTTAATTACTTGTTTTGTTGTAAGTTCACGGGGAACTCTTATTATTTTAAACGAGAGTTTGATAAAAGATGCCCCCAATTTATATTTCCTAGTGCAGTATTTCTCAAAGTTTAAATTTTCACGACCCAATCTTCAATCGTAATTTTCATTGCGCCCCCTCATACAATAACGATGCATTGAATTCAATAATACTATATTTTGATGCTAAAACTACGATATTCGACTTTAACCTCTTTAAGTACCACCTGTGTATATAAAAGTCTCGCTCATCCAAAGCGTTAATTTCCCCTGACGTTCATATACGTCTGTTTGAAGTACGATATTTCTGTGCACTGCTATCCATAAAATTATTCCGAAGGCTTTGGAATCCAATAAAAGGACCTTGAAAATGTTTGCGAAGGGTTTATTTATTTTAGATTATTTGCTTCTTTATTCCTGCCCCCCATACATCACATAGCACACCTACGTGAAAAACGGCTGGCTTTGGGAAGTGACTGGCGTAAATTTTAACCGGCAGTTAAGAGATTTATTATAAACCGTACACATTATCAAGAGATGAGCGTTAATTTTTTTATGTAATTTTATATGTGACAAGCCCATGGGGTCACTGGAAATTATTAAACTTGTTCTTAACTTAGTATTGTTAAATTAGTTATAAATTACATTGTTTAGCACTGATACATTTATAAGTGTAATATATTAGTGTAAATGTGTATTTTATTTTTTATTATGTCAGAATGACTTTGTTTGTTCGCTTTCAGTAAATTAATAACTTTTAAAATAATCTTTTGTTTTTGACTTTTCAATAAGCTCGTGGCCCCCTCGAAGAGTTGTCACGCCTCCAAGGGGAGCGTGCCTCACAGTTTGATAAACGTTGTCCTAGTGTAATTACAAGTCAAATTGCAAAGAGAAGCTTAAAATTACTGACTTGTGATCCGAGGATGGTTAATTGAGCTGAATAGTGCGACATTAATATTTACTTACTCACTCACTCACTCACTCCCTGCCCCGAGGATGGTTCTGATTTTCAGAAAAGCTTTTCCCGCAGGAAAAAAATAGCTATCTAATTCGGACAATGTCAGTTACAGTTGTAAGATCTTTGCCAAAAGGAAGAGCCACTCTCTTAAATTATGGTCCCTCGTTGCATATTTGATATTTATTTAGCCCTGGTACTCTCGGCAAAATTAATTCCTTGCAATATTCAACATCCAACGAGAGCTTGAATTAAATTAATTAAAGTGTCCACATTTGGTAGGAAGATCCTCCACTAGATGGTGCCACCATTAAAATGGATCTCGTATTTGGGGATTTGAAGTAGTAAATTTCTTGAAAACGTTACTCTTGAAGAATTAAATAATAGAAGAGGGTCAAAGAGTTTTTTCAAATTCAGATAAGTTTTTCAGACAATAAATGATCGCAAAGTTCATATCTGTTCATAACATTGTATTTATAACAAATTCATTGGCTTACAATACAATATTCTTAAAATTTAGAAATTTTCCGGAATTTCCCCCTGTAACATGTAAAATTTGGAATTATTTATGATTAATAGGTAAAGAAACATTTTATATAAAAAAATAGATTGAGTCAGACATAAATCTCTACTCTTTAAAAAAGATAGTGAAATTCAAATAAAGTAATATTAGTATTTCAATTGCATACTTTTTAGTTTGAAAAAGGAATTCTGATTTCGGATTTTTTTTTACACTATCCGAAGGTGCTAAATCACCATTGTAAAAGTATTATAGTTATCTCTACATAATTATGTCTATATTCCTTATAATTAAAGAGCGAACATAATATTCCCCACTTTAACTTATTGAAATATTAACTTCTGTATTATTATTTAGTTTCTTATAACGCGAATTCACATAAATATTTTTTTAAAAAATATAGCAACCATTGTTATACATAGAGATACTAAAATGAGAGATAATGTATGTTTCGAGTTTTCCTATCTAAGTCAATTCCTACTTAGATCAACAAAGAAAAATTTTATTTTAGCTACTTTTTATTAAATAGTTATAATTATTATAAATATGTATATACATATGACAGAATCACAACATTAAGTGGAAATTAAATTTATTAATTATTATTAAAGTATCGTATTGTCATCCAAAACAATCGTGTATATAAAATTTGAGTTCAAATAAATGCTTTAAAACGTGAGAAAATTTTTATTTTACAGTTTTGACACACGTCTCTAAAAATGAAACGAACGTGGTTGTACCTGTAATTTTTTAAATAATTAGTTTCAGTCAATTAATTTTAAGTAATTATAATTAAACTATCGTATTTTTACCCAAAAACAATAGTGTATAGAAAATTTTAGCTCAAACGAGTACTTTAAAATATGAGAAAAAAAAAACCTTTTCAAGTTTTGACACAAGTCGCCAAAAATGATGCCAACGTGGCTGTATTTGTAATTCTTTGAATAATTAGTTTTAATCAATTAATTTTTATTAATTATAATTAAATTATTGTATTGTCATCTAAAATAATCATGTATATAAAATTTCAGCTCAATTGAGCGCTTTAAAATGCATTTCATTAACGATTGAAAATTCCACGAAGATAAATAAATAAACATATAGAGAGTGTGAGCTAATAGTAGAAATTGAATAAGCTTAAGTAAACCAGAGAATATTTGCTGCATGGATAATATTCTATATAAGCATTTATATAATGTTCCTAAGACACCGTGGACACTTCTGTGAATATCATCCTGAATTAAAACTGTCTTTTAGAAAGAACTAACATTTCGTAATGCATTATAATGATTTATGTAATTTGATAGCATCGATTGTTCAGTAGAAAACGGCTTCTGGCGAATGATGGCGAAATTCTGATCCAACAACAACCTTCGGATTGCTACAGAATATGTACGTTAACAAACAATGAATCAACTGACGAAATCGTAAGCAAAGATTTTCTTAGAAACAGAAGCGAAATTAATGATTAACTATAGAAATGTTAAAGTCGTAATGAAACAAAACAAACACTTTAAACATTTATTGCGTTTTGTAAATCTATTTTCAAACCCTTTTGCAAGCTCAAATGTGAAATAAATTGGTAAAAATAGACGAAAATGAGTAGAATTCATTGATTTTTATAATCACATTATGAATTAGATTTAATTTCTTTTAACATCACCCTTTGAATTTGTATCAGAGCTATTAGCAACAGACCTCACAATTTTGAGCCGATAAACTGACGATAAACTTTTCCAACTCACAAGCGTGAGGACCTAAGAGTCTCGACAGATTTAATGAGGGCTATTCTCTCTACAAGGCTCCTTTTCAGTGACAGCAAAACTGGAACCCATGACTAAACAGAATCAACCCAATCAAGAATTCTTGACCATGATCGCTAATCCACCACGGCCAGATCACGATATGAAAGCCTAAAAGGTTTTACTTCCTTCGAGTAATTCCTAATTTTTCCCCACGAAACGGAACAAATACTTTCAAGCCGTATGGATTTCACGAAAAGCTCCTTATATAGTTTTATATGATGATTTATGATAGAAATAGGTCTCGAGTTGAAAATTCAAAATGCTTTTAATAATACTGAGCTATCGAGTACAATTGTTTTCTGAAAAGTCTTTAAAGAACACCAGTTTTAGGAAATTCTGGACAATTATGTCAGAAGGAAGGAAGACAAAACGTTATGATGAAGAAGAATATGCAGGATTAAGTGCAGCAATTGTCAAAATGCTTTAAATTAATGACGAGAAACGTTCGATAATGATGTACAAGTAATTTATATTAGCTTTTTCAAGAAATGCAGTAATCACTGTTCAATAAATAAATTGATACGGAAATTAAACGAAAAGAGCAAAATTTGCGTCGGAACATTTATGCAACTTTAGTACAATATTACAGTAAAACACATGGAATATGTTACCTTAAAATAAAATATTTGTTAAATAATTTTTTTTAATTTTCTAGCTTTAACGTAATATTATTAATAATATATATTATACATATACACTCTGTCGCAAAAAAATATATGCACCCAGAAGAAATTGAGCTACATTCACGAAATTTGGTATGCATGTAGTGTATATGAAAATAAACAAATGATTAAAAATTCAGAACAAAATATCATTTTATTAAGCGGTTACAGCTTGCAAAAGGTTAAAAATCAGTAAGTAGTAAAGCCACCTCTGGCAGCTATACAAGCCGAAATTCGGCGTGGCATCGATTCAATTAGATCACTTATGACCGCCTGTGGAAGATCCTGCCATAGTATTTGCATCTGCGCAGTTAATTCTCCTGTATCTCGACGGCTGCAGTTGCCTTCCCAGCGCGTCCCAGACATGCTCTATTGGCGAAAGATCTGGTGACCTGGCAGGCCATGGTAGGACGTCATATCCTTGAAGACATTGTTGGGAGAGTCACGCAGTATGTGGACGAGCATTATCCTGTTGATAAATGGCACCTGGGCGACTTGATAGCATGGGTAGCACAATCGTCCACGTATCTGCGAGCTGTCAAAGTGCCTTGAAGGAGCACTAAAGATGATCGTGTGTCCCAAGAAATTGCTCCCCACACTGTCACACCTTGTGAAATTGCTGTATGTCGCTCGACAATAAATGCCGGATCGGACCGCTGGCCGGTGCGCCTCCAGACACGTGTGCGGTGGTCATCAGCACTGAGACTGAATCGGGATTCATCACTGAAGATGACACGTCTTCAGTCTGTCACACTCCAAGTTGCCCGAGGTCGGCAAAATCCAGTCGACACTGCCTATGATGTGGGGTCAGTGGTAAGCGTCTTAGCGGACGTCGGCTCCTCAAGCCAACTTCGGTCAGTCGTCTCCTTATGGTTTCTCTTGATGGCACTGGATGTCTGGAAGGAGGTAAGTGGCGTTGAATCGATGCTAGCGACGTTGTTGGTGCCGAAGTGGCCACTCTTCTGATTGCACGATCCTCGCGATCATTTGTGTTCCTGGGACGTCCTGACCCTCCGCGACGATACACTCTACCTTCTGTGATCCACTGTTGCCAACACCGAGCAACTACCATATCGCTCCGACCGACGTGGCGGCCGATACGTCTATTCGACCCACCTGCTTCTCTGAGGCCTATTATACGGCCCCTATCAGCTGCTCGTCCTGCCGCCGGTTACGTCTTAGAGGCATCCTAAGTCTCAATCAAAGTCATCAGATTCGTTCGGATAGCCGTACGGCGCTCGTACTCATGCTTTTAAACTCTCCCAGTTGCGCAACTAATATGCGCATAGCACACTTAGCCTTGTCTCATTGGCTTCGAAATTTTAATCATTTGCATATCTCTTACCAGACTACATTCTTGCCGAGTTTCGTGATTGTAGCTTGATTTCTTCTGGGTGCATATATTTTTTTGCGACAGAGTGTATATAGGATTATTGGCGCAGTTCTGGGGGTATTCAAGGATTACACTCGTTTTTTGCTAAACTAACGTTTCATGTTGGGCAATACATACCATTCTACTAACTACGACAGACATTTACACAGATAATAAAAGGTTGATATTTCAACTAAACACTTCTGCCTCTTAAAGCGACAGTTCTACTCCAAATGATGATACTTAAATCTTAGTACAGATCTTCCACAAATGTTCAGTATTAAGTGAGTGACCTACGCGTAACTATTCTTCAAACTACGGATGTCTGGACCCTACTCGGCCACTGTTCCTCTTGATCACTTTTTCTCAGCCAAGTATCTTCGACCTCCGCGTCTAGAGCCCACTCGCTGATTAGTTCTTCCTCTTCGTTAATTCCCTGGTGGCTGCGTTGTCAGCGTCCTCTAGAGATTATTGTCTGTATGGAATTTCCCATATATATATATATATATATATATATATATATATATATATATATATATATATATATATATATATATATATAAAGAGTGTTTTTTAGAGGTATAGAACTTTAAATTGCAATAAAACAACGATGTATTATTCGATTGACATGAATTGTTTTTTATTCGAAAGATAATCTTGTGGCATTACATTTTAAATATGATTTCCAGCATATGACTGCCACGGCTGGCTCGGATGTAGTCCAATTTTCGATGACTTTTTCCAACATTTATGGCCGTATATCGGCAATAACACGGCGAATGTTGTCTTCCAAATGGTCAAGCGTTTGTGGCTTATCCGCATAGACCAATGACTTTACATAGCTCCACAGAAAATAGTCTAGCGGTGTTAAATCACAAGATCTTGGAGGCCAATTCACAGGTCCGAAACGGGAAATTAGGCGGTCACCAAACGTGTCTTTCAACAAATCGATTGTGGCACGAGCTGTGTAACATGTTGCGCCCTCTTGTTGGAACCACAGCTCCTGGACATCATGATTGTTCAATTCAGGAATGAAAAAGTTAGTAATCATGGCTCTATACCGATCACCATTGACTGTAACGTTGTGGCCTTCATCGTTTTTGAAGAAGTACGGACCAATGATTCCACCAGCCCATAAAGTGCACCAAGCAGTCAGTTTTTCTGGATGTAACGGTGTTTCGACATACACTTGTGGATTAGCTTCACTCCAAATGCGGCACTATTGTTTGTTGACGTAGCCATTCAACCAGAAGTACGCTTCATCGCTAAACAAAATTCGCTTATGAAAATCGGGAACAACGGCAATCTCGTTTTGGGTCCATTCGACGAATCTACGCCTTGCTTGATGATCGTTTTGATGAATTGCCAAACCAAACTGAGAATAAATCACTTGACAGCTGTTAAATCGGTCGCCATCTTGGAAAGTAATGCCAACTTAAACTTCTATACCTGGAAAAAACACTCTTTATATATGTATACGTAATTCAGATTTTAATCAAAAGTTTTCAAAGGCTTTCAAATATTGTTGTCAGGAGTCAAAAATACACAGTTGGACGGAGAAAGAATATCTATGAAACTTAAGAACTAAAAATTACTGAAGGAATAAATTGTTAAAAATGCCATCACTTAATTGAGGAAAGCTTTCTTATATTTCTCTGGCAGTGTACGGATTAGGGGTTACTTTGTTCATTTGAGGATACTGCCGAGCGACAAGACAGTGCTTTAAAACATTCCAAACATTTAAAATGGATTTAAATTGAAAAAATGTGATTGGCATATGAGTTTCTTGAAATCTTCACTTTCTAGACAATCTTGGGTAGAACACGTGTAATGACGTCCCGTTGACATTCATTTAACTAAACGTATCATTGAAAGCAGTACATAGAAGACAAGCATGAAACAGTAGTACTTTATTTTTGTATAGATCAGTATTCATATTTCCAATTTATACCATAAATTTATGGCAAATAGCGGCTATGCAACATGTTACTCTGACCCTTACTACTATAACACTATACGAACTATATCGATACTTTTCAAAGATATTTTTGAGTCTACACGCACTACCGCTGTCATTCCAGATCTGTTACGGTTCTTAAAGACGAGTTAAATTATGACGCACTTAACAGGCAGAATAGACAGTAAGGAGTTTTATTGAAATCGCTAGGGTCAATTCACACATGGTCAACTGACTTTCCCTACTATGCTTTTCTCGCTTCTATACACGTAGCTACTTGTGTATTGAAAATGCAGAAAGTTTCCTATTGCCTCTTCGGCACTCCTTTTTAACTCAACTTCGTTTCCCCGTGTGAAAGGACTTTCTTCCTTTTTTATACTAGAAGTGTGGTGACAGGAAACGAGTTGACTGGCATAAAGACGACTCGTGTGAAACCATCCTTAGTGTCAGATAAAAGACTGAACCTACATACTCTCATCGGATAGTGAGAACACATGTGTTCTATCATTCACAGCACAATTCTGATGCAGTCGACACCGTAGCAAGCAGATTTATATTGCTTTCTTGTCTTTGAGATATACACAAACAGGGACGTCTTAAGGCGTGGGCCAACTGGGCCCCAGCCCAGGGCCTCACCCTCTGTGGGGGCCGCGTTTCGTTCTCGACTCAGTCTTAATAAGATCGTGATACAGATAATTTTAATGGTCAAATATCATTCCCATCCGAAAAAGGGAATTTCATACTGCATGTCAACTGGCAAAAATGATTAGACTGTACTAATTTGTGATGACCTTTGTCTATGTCTAGGTCTAGGCCTAATACCATAAACAATCCTTCAACCAACACAATCCTTCAATTCAATCCTTCAAGTAACATATTGAAAAAAATTAGAGCTTTACACTCATAATTAGTTTTTGTTTAATACCTTTACAAACTTTAAATGCGTTTTTCTCGGGCTTTTAATTTTGAGGATAGATGTAGGTGTTTCCTAATTTCTAAGGCTTTTTTTCTGTTCAAGATAGAGTCTTGAAAATTTTCGTGTTTTTTCCAGGTTTAGAAAGAAAAATTATTAAAAATCAACAAGGGAACAGATTTTTAAATCCATACTAACTTTTGTTTGCAATAATCTAAGAAACATAAATCACATAAAATGACTGAAAATTTTTTAAAAATTGAGCATTTTACAAAAGTTTGAAAAAAAAATTCTTAAATTGTTAAAATTATAAAAGAATGATTGCCAACTGACTTTTTGATTTCAGAATCAACTTAATAATATAATATGAATATAAAACATAAATAATTTTTCCTGTTAATGTCTCCAAAAAATTATTTTGAAAAATGGTACTGTGTTGCCTTAAAAAGAGATGTAAATGAGTAGGCTTTCTCCACGATAATTTTATGCACAATAAGATAACGTTTCATATATGATTAGTCTTTTTTCAATTATGTAATTTATTGCACTTTTCTAGCTTTTTAAATATTATTTTAACATAAATTTCTGCATAAAAAAAACTTTCAATTATATTTTTCTAAATAGTTTATCACTTAAAATCTATATAAGTTCTCTCTCTAGAAGTAGTTATTTATATGATGCAACGGATGATATGATTATTTATTTATCTATCATTACTCAAATTCATATATAAAGTAGAGAGTGAGTAATTTTAAAGTCGCACTATAAAACTGCACGAAGGCTTTTGGCCACGGACCTTGTAATTTTGCATCGTGGTCAAGTGACGAGGACGACACCTCAGTTGGCATACCTCTCTCCTAACTTCCACACCAACGAGAGGACACTACATAGTTCCCCTGGATGGGTGAGTGAGGGAATATTAACGTCGCACTGTTCGGCTACACGAGAGCTTTTGGCGACGGACCTCGTAATTTTTAACAATGGTGAAGTGACGAGGAAGCGCCACTGAGTTTGAGTTGAGTATGTGCCAGCTTTTTGGAAAATACTGTATGTTGCGAAATGTCTACTTTCAAGATACTTCAACTTTTTAAATAAATAAATAAATAAATAAATAAATAAATATATATATATATTTAAAAAGTTGAAGTATCTTGAAAGTATATATATATATATATATATATATATATACACTCAGGAACATTGAAAATGGCGACCCAAGATGGAAGCTAAGTACAATCGCGAAACTTTGCAAATTAATACAGCGTAATGTGATATGCAAATGATCCAAGTTTTGTGCCAATATGCATGCTTTTACACCCCGAGGTGGCGCTACAATCAGGAAGAGGGTGCTATATAAGCCAGCGCAAATTCGAAGATTCATAAATGTGACGATTACCCGCCGATTGTATGAAGACTTTGGTAAGCGAAACATGCCAGGTAAAAGTGCTAGAAGACATTTCTCACAGTTAAACGAGTTTGAGAGAGGCCTGATAATCGGGATGAAACTGCAGGCTGGTCGACGCGCCGTGTTGCTGGCCCGGTGGATCGTTCGGAGTGTGCCTTTAGAAATTGTTGGGAGCAGTGGACACGAGAAGGTACCCACGTGCGGAAAACCGGGTCTGGAGCGATCAGGAAGACCACGAGGAGAGAGAATCGAAGGATAGAACGGCAAGCACTTGTGGACCCCACAGTGACTCGTTCAACGATACGAGCAGACGTAGGCGTAGCAATTGTTACACAAACAATTTCCAGACACCTTGCAGAAGCAAATCTTAAATCCAAGCGCCCTTTCCGTGCACTCCCTTTAACACCGGAACATCGGCAACTGCGTCTACAGTGGTGCCAAGCCAGGTCAATGTGGAATGTCACAGACTAGCAAAAGGTTGTGTTTAGTGATGAATCTCGGTTTGTTTTGGGGACAGATGATAACCGTGTACGGGTGTGGAGGCACCCTGGTGAGCGGTACAATTCCCCCACACTGCTCTACGTCACACTGCCCGCACAGCTGGTGTAATGGTCTGGGGGGCCATAGCCTGTGATAGCCGGTCCACTTTAATTGTGATGCGTGGAACCTTAACGGGCCAACGTTACGTTGATGATATTCTTCGACCCCACGTAGGGCCTTTCCTAAATGGTCTCCCAGGGGCAATTTTCCAGCAAGATAATGCTCGTCCGCATACAGCAAGAGTTGCTCAAGACTTCCTACGTCATTTTCAGACTCTTCAATGGCCGGCCCGCTTCCCCCATTTGTCCCCTGTAGAGCACGTGTGGGATCAGCTAAAACGGCAGATGCCATCATGTCACTCTGTACATGATTTAGAGTTGGCTGTTCAAGATTTGTGGACCCATCTGCCTCAGGACAACATAAGGTGACTAATCAACTCAATGCCGGACCGTATGGCGGCATGTATTGCAGCTGGAGGTGATCCAACGCGCTATTGAAGTTGCCCAGTATTTGTGTCGTTGTACACCCTGTATTCGTTTAATTGTCTTGTTTTTTAGATCAAGTGAATCTCTCATCTGTGTCATTATGTGAATTAAATTTCATTTCAATCCGATGCTTTCTTCTTGTGTCGCTATTTTCAATGTTCCTGAGTATATATATATATTTCTATTATAGCCTGGATTTTTTTATATACTTTTTACGTAACCTATGAGGACATTCCTATGAAAAACAATTTTTTTAAAACTCAAAAAAAAAAACATTCATTTGAGTGTTAAAATCACGTGTTTAATGCTTATGCGTAATTTTATTCAAAAAAAGAAAGTAAAAAATTTAAACGTAAACCAAAAAAAATGCTTATTTAAACTTTTAAAAATACGCGCAATTAAAATTAAAACACACTTTGTAAACTTGAGTTAAGTGCTAGTTGAAGAGTGTGTTCGCGGTAGCCTAGTGGTCAAGGTATCAGATCGTGTCTGGCTTGTCATGAGTTCAAGCCTAGTACCATTAAAGACCCGCCGTGTAGGGGAGCGATACACGTTAAATCTGTCGCGAGTTCAAACGTCCTCCCGTTGGTGTAGTGTGGCAGTTAGGAGAGGGGATGCTAGCTCTGGTGTCACCTTCGTCACTTGCCCATAGCTCAAAATTACGAGGTCAGTCGCCAAAAGCCCTCGTGTAGCTGAACAGTGTGACGTTAATATTTCCTCACTCACGCTAGCTTTTCTTCTTACGTTTGACGATTTCCCCGTACAAACGCACATCAAGATATTCTTTTTACAAATTAAAAAAAATCAATTAAGTTTCTTAAAAGTAATTACACGTTAATAATGTTCTTAAATTTTCTTAAAATATGAGCTTTCCGATTCTAATAGTCTTAACACAGTCTGTGAGCAGAAAATTTTAATTCCTTTACATTGATTAATAAACACCCAAAATTTCATAATAAAAAGTGTTTTTTTCCAGGTATAGAAATTTAAGTTGGCATTACTTTCCAAGATGGCGACCGATTTAACAGCTGTCAAGTGATTTATTCTCAGTTTAGTTTGGCAATTCATCAAAACGATCATCAAGCAAGGCGTAGATTCGTCGAATGGGCCCAAAACGAGATTGCCGTTATTCCCGATTTTCATAAGCGAATTTTGTTTAGCGATGAAGCGCACTTCTGGTTGAATGGCTACGTCAACAAACAAAACTGCCCCATTTGGAGTGAAGATAATCCACAAGTGTATGTCGAAACACCGTTACATCCAGAAAAACTGACTGTTTGGTGCGCTTTATGAGCTGGTGGAATCATTGGTCCGTACTTCTTCAAAAACGATGAAGGCCACAACGTTACAGTCAATGGTGATCGGTATAGAGCCATGATTACTAACTTTTTCATTCCTGAATTGAACAATCATGATGTCCAGGAGCTGTGGTTCCAACAAGAGGGCGCAACATGTCACAAAGCTCGTGCCACAATCGATTTGTTGAAAGACACGTTTGGTGACCGCCTAATTTCCCGTTTCGGACCTGTGAATTGGCCTCCAAGATCTTGTGATTTAACACCGCTAGACTATTTTCTGTGGGGCTATGTAAAGTCATTGGTCTATGCGGATAAGCCACAAACGCTTGAACATTTGGAAGACAACATTCGCCGTGTTATTGTCGATATACGGCCATAAATGTTGGAAAAAGTCATCGAAAATTGGTCGTCCAGATTGGACTACATCCGAGCCAGCCGTGGCAGTCATATGCTGGAAATCATATTTAAAATGTAATGCCACAAGATTATCTTTCGAATAAAAAACAATTCATGTCAATCGAATAATACATCGTTGTTTTATTGCAATTTAAATTTCTATACCTCTCAAGAAAACATCCTTTATAAATAACTTATATTTAGTGTACAAGTATATATTCTCCAAGTATTTTTTCTTTATTTTCAGTAGTATAAATAAAATGTAAATAAAACAATGGACAAAAAAGAAAAGAACCCTGAACTTAAAATGAATTCATGAGGAAAAACCTTGTCTTGAGGTAAGATTCAGCTTTGAATTCAGTCTCTTTGTGGAAATTGAGGAAAATGAGATAAGAAAAGGCTAATTAATTTATTTTAGTTAACTTGGTTACTAAATATCAGGTTTTTGAAGGACAAGTTCGGTTTTTTTAAGAAAAATTTTGAAATTTTGTCTAGCCTTTTTAGATCTAACTGACATTTCAATTTGAAAAATGAAAAATATCCGATATTTTCGAATAACTGAATGGAATTACTTTGAAATTTGCATTAATGTAATTCTTATACACCGTGGGATGTCTATCGGAACTATATGTTTAGTAACAATATAATTCAAGCCTTAATTTAAATAACTTCTATAATATTAGGGACACCGTGTTACCCGGGTGGTCGTGGTCACAAACTAGTGGCCGACGTTGTCGAGTCCTAGTGCCACCGAAATCTTACCGTGTAGAGGGGTTGACGCATGTAAAGTCTGTAGAGTGAATGAGAGAGAGAGAGAGAGTTATAGTAACCTTGCATAAAAAGCTACACGAGGACTTATGGCAACGGACCTCGTAATTTTGCACTATGGTCAAATGACGAGAACGACACTTGAAAAGATACACCCTCTTCTAACTTCCACACCAAATTATAGGGAGTAAGTTTAAGCCTCCACAGCAGTGCCAATTGAAGCTCATTTCGGGTCCCTAGGTGAAGAAATTTTCAGGCCCCCTTGGCACCGGTGGATCGAAATTTATAACCAGTAAATCTGGTTAAGTCCAGCTTATTCGGGCCCGTCCGGGTCCCTGGACGTCCTCCTTAAGCACCCAATGTATAAACTGGAACTGCTCCACAGATTTATCGTGTGCATCGGTCTACTCTACACGGTGGGTCTTCTGCGGTACTAGGCTCTAACTCGTGACACGCCAGCCACGAGCAGTGCTAGATTACTCAGTAGGCGGAGTAGGCAATTGTCTATGGGCCCCACGCTTTTTAGACGCCCACAAGAGCATGTTCTGTTATCTGATAATGCTCCAAAAACAGGCTACAGGGCCCCAAGAATTCGCCTGCCTAAGGGCCTCCATGTCGTTTAATTCAACACTGGCCATGACCTTGACCACTAGGCAGCCACGGTCACTTAAAGCTATTGAAGTTCAAAGTCTTCCGGCATGTTGGGAAGTTTGGAGAGGAGGGTTTCCACCTTTAGGTATTGTTTTCATCACTTGACCGAGGTTCAAAACTATGAGGCCCGTCGATGATAATCGTGTTGAGTCAGAGGGTAATGCAAGGGAAATATGTAATATTAAGAAGTTCTATAAAGTTTTTAAAATCCCTTCCTCAGTGGCTCGACAGCCCAGGGTGGGCCTTGGTCTTCTCAAGAAGCCTTTTTCAGGTCAGTCTTCTTGCTAGTGTTCTCCAATTCTTAGTTCTCAAAACAAGGAGATCTTTTTCTACGCCCTCAGTTCATCTAAGATTCGGCCTGCCCTTTCTTCGAATGCCAATTGGTAGGGCCTTGAAAACTTTTTTAGTGGTACGGTTTTCATCCATTCTGACAACGTGGCCGGCCCATTTTGCGTTGTATTTTGATGAAGTTAACAATGCCAGATTCCTTATGATTGATAGAGCTCTAAATTTGATCTTCGCCACATTCAATTCTCCTGAATTCCTCCAAAAATAAATCTTAAAATCTTCCTTTCGTAGATACTCATCATGATCTCATCTGTTCCAGACATGGGCCAAGTTTCACATGCGCAAGTTAATACGAATCTTAAAGGACTTTTATACAATCGAACCTTTGTTTTTCTTTTGATTAAATTAGATTTTATGTAATTTCGTATTCCATTAAGACATCTAATAGCCATCAAGTTTTTAAAATACTAATAAGAAAACAATGTGATAGTATAATTATGAAACATTTTTATTCCCAGAACTCTTCGGTTATCTTTCCTTTCCATTTTGTTATTTGTCAATTTTTGTAATTTTTTTTTTTAAATTAATGCCAAGAACTCCTTAAAAGACAAATTAATTAAATTCTCATATGTGAGGAACTTTCAATATTTTTCCCTTTTTATTCATACTATAGATTAATAAAATATTAAATATCAAGCGACCTCATTTAAATTACAAATTGCTTGCAGTTTGTTTTCGGTTGCCTATATCCACTCAATTCGTACTCCTCGTAAATTTAAACCACGGTCAAATGACAAGGTCGACACCTGAATTGATACCTCATTCAAGCCCATGTCATGCTATCGTGAGGAATCTGAGCTTTAAAAAATTTAAAGTGTGACAAAGAATTACACGACACCTGAACTCGCTACTCGTAGCTTACGTCAATTAACCAACCAGGTTATCATAATCAGAAAAATAATACTAATCCAGCGTTTCGCAAACTGCGGTCGCGCCCCTCTAGAGGGGAGTGGTTACTCTACGAGAGGGGGGGGAGAGCATATTGAAAAGTCGAAAACAAAAGATTATTTTAAAAAATTATTAATTTATTGAAATTAAACAAACAAAATACATTCTGGCATAATAAAAAAAATTAGCATTTACATTGATATAATACACTTATGAATGTATCGGGGTACTGCAAAATGTATTTTATTAATTTAACAATACTAAGTTAAGAACAAGTTTAATAATTGCCAGTGACCCCCCATGGACTTTTCATACATAAAATTATATACACAAATTAACACTTATCTTGATAATTTTGTACGGTTTATAAATAATTCCTCAACTCTCAATTCGCACTCCCCAATGACATTTTCCACGTAGATCCTTGTATGTGATGTACTGGGAGTGAGAGGGGGAGATTGATTGAATATTAACGTCGCACTGTTCAGCTACACGAGGGCTTTTGGCGACGGACCACGTAATTTTGAACCATGGTCAAGTGACGTGGACGACACCTGAGCTGGCACCCCCCTCTCCGAACTACCATAACCACACCAACAGGAGGACGTTTCAGCTCTCGACAGATTTAACGCGCATCGCTGCCCTACACGGCGGGTCTTTAGTGGTAGTGAGAGGGGGAGAAGAAAAGGAATAAATAAGGAAATACTAGTCCTTTTATTGCATTAGAAAGACTTCGGAACAATTTTATGGATAGCAATGCACATAAAAAGATCGTACTTCTTAAAGACGTATATATACGTCCGTGGCAATCAACACTTTGGCTGAGACGTTTATATACACTGGTAACATTTTAGACGATAAAGTCTTATTGTAGCTTTAGCGTCACAATGTAGTATTACAAAATCAATACATTGTTATTTGTATGAAGGGGGGAGAGGGCGCGATGAAGATTATGATTGAATATTGGGTCGCAAATAGTGAACGTTTGAGAAGTACTGTACTAAGCTGCTTTTTGAAAAAATTACTTTTGTTTGAATAAAAATTCAAGTGGAAATATTGAAGCTAACATGTCTTTATTGTATAAATTATCTCATTTTTCTGTTTGTATAATACACATTTTGCTTTTGTTGGTATTTTTCTTGATCTACCGTGAATGCTCCCATAAATATTAGGAAGAGTGAGAATGAAAGTGTGCGTTATATCAGAGCTTATCAAACTGTGAGCACGCCCCCTAAAAGGGTGTGATAACCTTAATGTGGGGTGGGGGGGGCGCAAGCATATCAAAAAGTCGAAAATAACAGATTATTTTTTTAAAAAAATTATTCATTCACTAAAAGGAAGCAGGTCAAATACATTCTGACATAATAAAAATACACGTTGCACTTTTATGGTAATCTGTCCCAATTTAATGATTATAAAGGAACGTAACATAAATTTTTTTTCCTGTTGCTTACAAGTAACTTAAAATATCTATTACTTAAATGTAACATATAAAATTTAATACTTATCTTGATAATTTGTGGGGTTTATAATAAAGGTCGTATGGTAGCTTTATAGGTCCAAAGTACATTATTATTGCATTCAATGCATCATTATTGTATGGGGGGCGCGATGAAAACTGATTGTAAATTCGGTTGCAAATATTGAAAGTTTGAGAGGCACTGCCTTAAGTTATTCAGCGGATAGTTCGATAGATAAGGCGAGGTCACGGTAGCCTAGTAGTCAAACTAACGGACTCGTGGCCTGCGTGTCATGAGTTAGAGCCTGGTACCGCTGAAGACCCGCACTACAACGATAAGAAAAGGAAAGTTCAGAAAATAAACAAATATAAAACTGTGTGACACTGACTGAGGTCAAACTCATGACACCCCAGCCACGAGTCTGTGACGTTCACCACAAGGTTGCCGAGGCCACCGCACTATTCAGCAATACGAGGGCTACATGAACTGGCATCCTTCTCCTAACTGCCGCACCACACTATCGGATATCATTGAGCCTCGACAGATTAACATGCATCATCCCCTTTACACGACAGTCTTCAGTGGCACCAGGACTCGAACTCTCGAAATTTTGGCCACATATTCTTGATTATAACCCCTAGGCTACCTCGTTCATGAGTATTTTGTATGAACCACCCTAGCGGTGGGGATAATATATATAGCCGATGTTGCTCCATATCCCACAAAACCTGAACTGAACACTGTCTGTGGATGTTTCTATAATTATTAGGATCTTGCTATAAAAATAATTTCACACTAAATTAAAAATTTATTCGCTTTTTCTTATAAAATTTCTATTTGAATGTTTGCTTGTTAATGTAATAGTTAAATAATTTTGTAATTTGTTGCAGAGAGAGAGAGACAGGTAAAAAGGTTTTTCGCGAAATATTTTATCCTTATTAAATCGCGTGATCGCATAACTTATTGGAGCAAAACGCATTAAACAATGAACCCGGATATTTATTTTATAAACGACTGAAAATTACTTTCTCTTTGTGAACGAATGTTCCTTTTAACCACAAAACTTTTCTTAAAAATCTCAATATAGATTGCACATTTCTGTAATAAAATGAAACGGAACTCGCATCAAAATATTTTCTTTTCGAATCATTAGTAAATTTGATTAATTTTTTAGAAATATTCCTAGTATGTTCCACGATGTTTCAAATAAAGAACAAAGGCTTAACCTGAATGGATAAAAAGTGTAACTTCTACGAATATTTCTCAAATTGTATTTAAACTCCTGTGTGTGTATATATTCTCCAATTAAACTTTTTCTGAATAAATTTTTTAAAAAACAACACCATCATCAAAAAAATATTTTCATAAAAAACGGATCTGATCTATTATCATAAGGCTAAGTAAAAGTATTAACACCTGTCCTCGAATATCAAACAAAAACAAACGCATCCAAACACCCTGATCTACGTTCGAATCAAAATACCAAAAGAACTGCTAACAAGAACCGCACGCAACGGCAATAGTTGACGCAAGCGCCATAAAATTTAAACGCAGGTGCTCGTGACGAATATGAAAGTTTTAAATGACAGAAGTTTCAGTTCGGTCTTCTGGCAACCTTTCGAAGGAAAGTCTGTATTTTGTTTACGCTCAGATGACTGATTTTAGATAAAAAATGACTCTTCCTCTGTATTCGTGTTCTTAAAGAATACAGGAAAAGTAGTCGGACTTCGGCACAAATAAGAATTAGGGGAAGAACTGTTTTTTTTATACAATGGAATTAATCCGATTTTGGATATTGTGTTTTTTAATTAGTGTCTCTGAGGTGTCATTTGTGAATTGTAATCCTTTAGATTCACGTGAGTATTTCATTTATTTTAAAATTTTTATTTTTTAATGAGTTGTTTCCGAATATTAAATAATGTTAATTTCTCTCAACAGAATTTTTGATAAATATGAGAATTTTATTTAAAATGTAGTGTTTAGGTTTTTGATTTTTTAAAATTGGTTTGAGTTTTTAATATTAGAGCTAAAGTAAACCTTTATAGATAAATTCGTAACATATTAGGTATGAATTAAAATTCTTAGTATTTATTAAGACAAAGAATTAAGCTATGGAGTGTTTTTGACTAAATTTTAGCCTATAAATAGCTTATGATATTTTAAGTTTTTCTTAAGTGGAAAAAAATATTCTATTTTTCATCTGATTTTTTTGTGATTTTTCAAATTTTCAAGATATGAATCATTAATTATTAATGAATACATTATTTCATAATTAATAAATTATTTCATAATTCATGATTTTAAAGTTTATTAATATAAATTCACTAATTATTAAATTATTTATTTTTCATTTTGGAAAACTTTAACTAGTATGTTTCTAAACAACCAATAGAAGTTTGTTTTTATGATAGTAATTAGGTTTTGATAACAAATTGACAAAACTATTTCGTGTTCCCATTTTTTCGAAGCAGAACTTTGATTGAAAACTATCAATGATTCTGCAGGGGAAAAATTCTTTTCGAAGACATTTGTTTTCAACGTGCCACAGAAATCCCTCTAAAAAGAAACGTCTACTTTTTCCTTGAAAGAACCGAATATTTATCAAACGTCAAAATGAAGTTTTAGATGTTAATTTTAATTCTTACATAATGCTTAAAAGAATGAATGGATTTTAAGTATTTTACTTTTTTTAAAAATATGTTTATAATGGTTGTGGATTCTATTTTAGTGCATACATGTAGTATCTAAAAATTGTGGATAATTATGGTCGCCATATAGGATAGTAGCTTAGTAGAGAAAAATGTGATATTGAAAAGATAAAGGGTTTTTAATTTTCGTCATTAAATTTATTACGAACTCCTTCACTGAATACTCATAAGTAGAAATTGTCTTACGTGTTAAGTCATTCAAAAGCATTGAGTCCAAATGCCACTCAAGATCCCTCATGTATAGAGGGGTTGATGTATATTAAATTTGTGTCGAGGCTGAAAGTTCTCATGTTTGTATGGTGTGGGAATTTAGGACAGTGGAATGCCAGCTCAGTTGTCATCTCCGTCGCTTAATCGTGGCAGCCTAGGGGTAATAGTCGTGAACTCAAGGCTGCCATTGTCGAGTCCTTGTTCCACTGAAGACCCACCGTGTCACGCTAGGCACAGGCACGTTAAATCTGTCGAGGCTCAAAGTCCGCCAGTTGACCTGGTGTCAGTGGCGTAACGTACACCCTCGCAACCCCCGCATTGCAGGAGGGCAAGGACTCTAGGGGACCCAAAGATTGACTGATACTAAGTACATATTTGGGCATGGGGTCCAAAACCTGAATTTGCAGGGGGGCTAATATTCTCCGTTACACCTAGTGTGGTGGTTTGAAGAAAGGGAAGGGGGAAGGTGTCATCTTGGGTTTAACCTCGTCATTTGACCGTGGTTCAGAATTCTGAGGCCCACCGCCATTAGCCCTCGGGCTGCTTTATATTGCGACGTTAATAATCACTGTACTGATGGTTTAATTTTAATGGTTTTTGTTCTAACCCATTTTTTCAAAGACGAAAGCGAGCTTGGTCAAATCGCAAAAAAACAATAAAAAAAATTAAGTAAATTCCTACTTAGATCAACAAAGAGAATTTTTTTTATTTTAGTTACTTTTTATTAAATAGTTACAATTAACATAAATATGTATATACATATGACAGAATCGCAACATTAAGTGGTAATTAATTTTTATTACTTATCATTAAAGTATCGTATTGTCATCCAAAACAATCGTGTGCATAAAATTTCAGTTCAACTGAATGCTTTAAAACGTGAGAAAAAAAACCTTTTCAAGCTTTGACACGTCGCCAAAATGGTCGTTAAGTCGCCAACGTGGCTGTATTTGTAATTCTTTAAATAATTAGTTTTAATCATTTATTTTTTTATTAATTATAATTTATTGTATGGTCATCCAAAATCATGTATATTAAATTTCAGCTCTGTTAAGCGCTTTAAAATGCATTCTATTAACGATTGAAAATTCCATCAAGATAAATAAATAAATATATAGAAAGTGTGAGTTAATAGTAGGAATTGAAAAAGAAATAAAAAATGTTTTATAATACTGATTTAAATCTCAGAAAACCAACAAAATAAATTCGAGTAAAAAAAAATTCTATAAAATTTTTATTCTTACATAACTCTTTTTACATCTCAAATCTCTAATTTGATGATCGGGTCTGTGGTAGTCTTGAGATTGAGTTCTTTGTGGACAAAAACATTAAAGTTTAAAAATTGGTTATGAATCCTAATGCAGCCAAATTCCCGTTTTATAGAAAAGAATTTATAAATGTTAAAATGAAACCGAATATTAAAATCCTCGTATAATGTACAGTTGGTGTACCCTAGGACTGTGTGTACGTATACATACAGTGGGCCACAAAAGTGTTCTAACACTTGCAATTTCTTTTAAAATTTAATGTTTTCGATTAATAAAAAGTAATATATTGTGATTGGAATTTTTTATGATAACTGCAACTTGTTCTTAATGGAATGACAAAATTAATTTTTTAAAAATAGTATAACTATTTTTTAAAAAATTAATAATCAAAAAGCTACTAAAATATTACGCCACAAAAGTCTTCGTACACTTAACAAAAATCTCAACTTAGCTTTAAATATTGTATTTCTTTCTTAATTTAGTACTTACTAGGATATCTTTTAATCTCCACAACAACTTTTAAGTGTCTTGGCATAGATTTAATCAGTTTTTCGTAATTTCTCATCGATTTTCCTTCATTCTTCTGTGAATATTTTTTTACTTCACATTTTGTGTTTATTTGCATGTTTTCTTTCTTTTTTACATCAAAATCTCACCAAATATGTTCTACTGGACTAAATGAAGTGATTGAGAGGAGATGTTTTCATAATTTGGGGACTGTTATAGAGATACCAGTGGCGTACATTGAGAGCAGTGTGCTTGGCGTCATTATCCTGTTAAAAACTGAAGTCGTTTCCAATATCCAAATTTTGGGCGGATAATTTAAAATTTCTCTTTAAAATATTTAAATAGAACTCATGATTCACAATATCAACAAAAATACCAAATTACCTAATTCTGTGGCCGATTTACACTCCCACGCAAGAACACTTCCACCTCCATATTTTAACGATCCAACTAGATTCTTGGGATTAAGTTTCAGAAAATTCAAAATTAACAACAAATTAATTGGGATGGAAGATAATTCAACATTTTTGATTCCGATGGGCCTATAATAGCTTGTAAATGAAAAAATAAGGAGTTGAATCCCATGAATTTATGTCGAACGAGAACTCTTCCACTTCCATGCTTCAGCATTGAAGTGAAGGTGTTCTGGCGTAGGGGTGTAAATTGACCTCAGAATAAGGTAATTTGGCATTTTTTTATAGTATTGTGAATCATAAGCTCTATTTAAATGGTTTAAAGAGAAATTTTAAATTATCCACCCGAAATTTGGATATCGGAGACGACTTAATTTGTTAACAGGGCAATGACGCCAAGCGCACTGCTCTCAATGTACGCCACTGGTGTCTCTATAACTGTCGCCAAATTATGAAAGTACCTTCTCAATCACTTTATTTAGCCCAGCGGAACATATTTAGCGAGACTTTGATGTAAAAAAAGGGGAAAACATGACAAATAAACACAAAATGTGAAGTAGAAACAATCACAGAAGAATGGAAGAAAATCGATGCAGAGAAATTACAAAAAACTTATTAAGTTTTGACATATTTGTTTTGGAGCTAGCTGTAATCTTGTTTAACTTCTTTCTCAGCTGCAATTTTACCTATTCTTCGTATATTCTGGGCATCTAGACAAAATCGGGACAACATTAAAAAAGATTTTGGGAAAATGTCTAGTAGAAATACTTAACTAAATACGTCATCTAGCTTTTGAAAAAAGTTTTTTTTTTTGTACAATTTAAGAGAGGGTTCCATTTAAAGTTTCTCATACTACGTCGAAAATCCATATTGGTAGAGTACTGTCTTTTATCAAAAACTAGACGTCTTTAAAATTTATTTAGAAACTAAGGCAATAATTACATACTAATCAATATTCAGTGGAATTCTTTGAATGTATTCAGAGTAGGATTACTGAGGTATCAGATGGTTGTTCAGTTTCTTCAGATCTTAATTTTAATTAGATGTAAATGAATTCTAACTGAATTTCAAAGACATTTCGTAACTTGATGAATTTTGGAAAGTAAATACTGACTTAAATTTTCTTTGTGTGATTTAGAATCGACGTTATTTCTAATAACAACTCGGTTCGACTTCTGGTGGCACAAATGATCCACAATGTAGAGGGGTCGACAAGGCCGAGTAGTAACTTAGTGGTCAAGGTATCGGATTGTGGCTGGCATGTCACGAGTTCGAGCCCAGTACCACTAAAGACCCACCGTGGTGGGGAGCGATGCACGATAAATCTATGGAGAGCTCAAACGTCCTCCCGTTGGTGTGGTGTGATAGTTAAGAAGGGGGGTGCAAGCTCAGGCACGTCTTCTGAACCATGGTCAAGTTAATCTCTCGTCACTTATCCACGGTTCAAAATTACGAGGTCCATCGCCAAAAGGTCTCGTGTAGCTGAACAGTGGACGTTAATATTCACTCACTCAAAGCGTATCGCGCTTCCACAGGTTCTGGGTTCCATCATTTGTCTCGGCAGTGTCGATTTAACCTTCATCCCTTCAGTGGTCGAAAAATGAGAACCAAGCTTGCTGGGGGTTTCGCGTCAGATTGACCACTTGACTGAAACACATGCATCCCAGCATTTAAGGTCACGTAAACTGAGATAGGCACGTTGCGTCACTGAGTTTAGTTTAGAGGCGTCAATAAGTATTAAATTTATAAGAAGCCTCTCGTGCTCACATAAGAAAATTTTTGAGTGTAGGGTGTTAACTCGGACGTGGGCCTCGTCACTTGGCAATTGTTCAAAATTACTCAGTCCATCGCCTGTAATCCTTGTGTAGCCTCAAATCATGACGTTAATAACCAATTAATAGACTTACACAACCCTTTGCTCATTATTCCATGAGCAGTTTTTTCTTGAACAGAAATCTAATTACATCAAATGTGTAGCTTCTTAGAAATCGAATTTTAATGAATTTTGTGGGGGTTAAACAACGAGAAATTTATTTTTGTCGCTCGTGTTATAACCCAGTGTGTCCTTGAAACTTCTAGTTATTGTCTTCTACACAATTATTTGGAAGAGCGTTTCCCAAACAACAATAAAGGGCAATTTAAAACTGATCATTTAGTTACAGAATTCGAATTTCAAAATAATGATCGAATTTATGTTGTAATAGGGATATCAAATAAAATTTCGGAAGAGTATTTCATAACAAGACTCTGAAAAATCTTCGAATTCTTTTTCTATTACATTTATTTTTTGAAGAATTACATAAATCTTTTCTGATTTATTTCCCTTTTAATTTAATCTCAACACAATTTTATAAAAATAAATTTTACGTAGTGTAATATAATGTAACAATGCACTCAGTTTTCTAGTATCCATTTTAAACGTTTAAAAATATTTCTTGTAAATTGTGTGTGTAATCTCTTCGTAAAGAAATGCAATACAGAAATGTGCAGATGTCTTAGTGGCCACGATAACTGAATGATCATAATCAGCGGTCGCCAAATTTTTTGATCTCACCGACCAGTAAATTAATAATTTTAATCCCGCGGATCACTATCGGTAATTTTTATGTGTTAGATCACAATTTTTTTTATAAATATATTTAAAAACACATAAAAACACCTAGTAAATAAAATAAAACTATTAATTGTAACCAAATTATAAATGATTTATTAATAAACCAGAATAAAATAAACAGACCGTAAAAACAAAATTTAAAAATGGCTTTAAGTATAGCAAATTTTTAGCATTATACATTCTTAGTGGGATGGATGTTCCTACCTACTTGAAATAAGATAATGGATATTTGGATCCAATGGAAGTAACGTTTTTATAACTTTCACGTATTATTATGAATTGAATTATGTTTCAATACATCTTAAAATATAACGTGATGAGTAAGTATATATTCCACATTTTTCTGAGGACCAGCGAAATTTTCTCGTGGACCACCACTTTGGCGATCGCTGATCATGATCACGAGCTTGTAACTGGTGTCTGTTTCTGTTTAGTCATGGATTCAAGTGCTAATGCTATTAAAAACTCGACATGCACGATGACAGGTGTGTGGTTAAATCAATCGAGACCCAAAGACCTCGCGTTGGCATGGTGGAGAAGTTTGGAGAGTAGTGTACCAATTCAGGTACACATGACACACTTTAATACATGGTAGTATCAGCTTAATAGATAGCCCGTATTATCAGAAAATTTAAGATCAAGTTTTTGTCTCCCCCCTTTGCCTCTTGATATGGCAGAACTGCATGAAAGAATTGCACATGCTGTTGATAGCAACATGTATTGTAGAATAGTGTGGCAGGAACTGGACTATCGCATGTATGTATGCTGTGTGACCAAGGTTTCACTCATAGAACACCTGTACAGTATGTAAATAAAACTTGAATTGCTTATGTTTCTTTCAAATGAGGTTTTTTGTTGTTGTTGCTGTATTCGTCTTACAAAGAGAGTGCAAGGTCTTGGGATCACTGATTTAGTTCACATTTTGTAGGATGGTAGACTTAGTTTCCCTGTTGATGAAAATATATGGTTATAGGGGCCACCACTGAATAATTTTTTATATATTTGCAATTCACACGCTAAATTCAGTTCTGTAGAAAACGTAATGGGCTTAGAGTAGTAGCAACGGATCGGTGTTCCTTGCCATTAGGAGCCGGGTCCGAGTCCGTGGTGGGCGAATAACTTTTTATTTTGTCTATTTTTGCGTATAAGGATACATAATAGAGTTTAAGTAAATTGGAAATGAAATGTTTTTAATGACTAGAAACCTTATAAGAGATTTATTTGTCATTATCATTTGTATCAGTACAGAATAATATTTATTACAAAACAATAAAAGCATTTAGCAAGAAGAACAGGAGAAAAGCCCTTTAACTGCTAGTTAATCGTGCCTGTAAACAATAAATTGTGAAAGGAAACAATAAATAAAACATTTATCAGATTAACAGAATTAGTATAAAAGTATATATGACTAGCTTTTCTTACCCCTCATTTTTGCCTTAAAAAAATCGAGTAGTGGCCCCTATAACCATATATCATCGTCAACATGAAATCTAAATCTACCATCCTACAAAATTTGAATTAAATCCGTGACCCCAAGACGTTTCACTCTCCTTGTTAGTTTATTATTGTAATTATAGTGCTTCGAAACATTGGAATTGTGAATAACCCTGTATAAATACACAGTCGAACCTGTATATTGCGAATTTTTCTATATAGCGAACTTTTTCCTGGGACCTTGAACAATTCACGATTTTCTTCGTAAAATAACCTCTCTATAGCGAAGAGCAGTTTCTATATAACGAACTTTTTTTGTGATTCAATTTTTTTTCTCCCTATTTTTAAAATATTTCCAGACATTTCAAGTTATTCTCTCTTTAACACATTTTATTGTGGTCATAAATCTTCAACTGGTTTTAATAGATCCTAACTCACCGAGAACAATAGAGTTCTGGATGTTTCATCCAATAAGTGTAACCCTTAACCCCCATTGACCAGTTCACAAGAAACATCTTCGATATCCCCTTTCACACTCAGAAGAGTTGTCCCGTATCCCCGTTTCTAGTTATAAAATAATGTATGTTTAATATTGTATGCTTTTAAATTAGAAAATGTCCTTAAAATTCATTAACTTGAATATAAAATTATTTTCTTAATATTAAAAATACAGTGTTGTATTCTTCGACATTCTTTTTTCTTATTTTCCTTGCATTTTTTCTTTCTTTTTTTATGGGTCAAATATATAAAATTAAATATATATTAATTTTAAAAAAGATGTGAATAATAACTTTTTAATATATAGTGTTTATATGAATTTAAAATTTGTTTTATGTAAGTTTATGAAGTATATTCAAATATGAACCTCTATATAACGAACTTTTTTCCGGGATTTAGTGACTTCGTTTTATAGAGGTCCGATCGTATATTTTTTTTAATAAATGCGATGCTTTTTGTAATTTGTATTTATTGTAGAAAACAATTCATTGGAATGAAATTAAATGTTCTATTTATTGTAATTATAAAAAACATTGCGTATATGAAATTCGTTCTAATATTTTATTTTATAGTTAAGTACCATTAAAAAATAACGAAACTTTCTTCTAAGGAGTTTTGAATATTTTTTTTAAAGTAAAGAAGAAATATTTTTAAAACGAAATAGTTTTATTATTTTTTTAATAAAATTATTACAATGATTTTTTAAGCGAAACGCATGTTTCGAGATATGTTAAGACTTTAAGTTATTTATTCATAACTTGAAATTTAAATTTAAAAAAAAATTCATTTTTAAGAGTGTTTATGTTTTTCATAAACAATCTTCCCTTAGCTATTCATTTTTGTGTTCATTTGTTTCAAATTACCATGAAAAACAACAAATGTGACAGTCAAAAAGCTACTACATTTGGAAAGCAAACTATTGAGTTGAAAATAATTATTCGCAACAAAAGTTACCCTATTTATTCTTCATGCAATTGAACTTTTATGGGGCGGGGAATAGAGAATCAATTTTTCTTCATATTCTAGGAAACTATTCAAACACAAAAAAAATTATTTCAGATTATAATTTTACATAAGCAAATACGATTTTATAGGAAGTAAAACACCATGTGAATAGTATTAGTTTTTTCATAAAAAATAAACTGAATCAACAACCAATAGGGATACATTCAAGTGGCCGCAGTAGCCTAGTGGTCAAGGTAACGGACTTGTGACCGGCTTGTCATGAGTTCGAACATCTAGTACCGTTGAAGACCCGTAGGCCGCGGTAACCGAGTGGTATGGGTATCGGATCGTGGCTTTCCTCGTCACGAGTTCGAGCCCAGTACCACTAAAGACCCGCCGTGTAGGGCAGCGATGCACGTTAAATCTGTCGGGAGCTGAAACGTTCTCCCGTTGGTGTGGTAGTTAGGAGAGGGGGTGCCGGATCAGGTGCCGTTCACGTCACTTGACCATGGTTCAAAATTACGTGGTCCGTCGCCAAAAGCCCTCGTGTAGCTGAACAGTGCGACGTTAATATTCAATCAATCAATCAATACGGTGCTCTTCAAAATAAACCAAAATCTAACGGAAATATTAAAATACAAAAAAATTACAGACAATTATACATAATAATATGAAAATTTTGATAATTTTTAATTTTTTTTTTTATAAAAATTACCCTAATTAAAAAAATACTTAACGTACAACAAAACTAAGGGTTCACTTTATGAATAGTACAAAAAGCATTCCCATAAAATTTTAAAACGTTAGCTAGTTTGGTTTTTAAAATATGTATCTGATAAAAAGTTTCTTTCGAAAACATAATTTTGAGAAAAACTCGTTTAAAGTTTTTATCTTGCCGCCCTTTTGCATAGAGTGATGTTTTTTTTTAAAATCACTAACTTTATTTCTATTTCGCGTAAAGGAAGTAGCCGCGGTAGCCGAGTGGTATAGGTATCGGATCGTGGCTTGACTTGGCGCGAGTTCGAACCCAGTACCACTAAAGACCCAACGTGTAGGGGAGCGATACACGTTAAATCTGTCCAGAGCTCAAACGTCCTCCCGTTGGTGTAATGTGGCAGTTAGGAGAGGGGATGCTAGCTCTGGTGTCACCTTCGTCACTTGCTCATGGCTCAAAATTACGAGGTCAGTCGCCAAAAGCCCTCGAGTAGCTGAACAGTGCTAAGTTAATATTCAGTCAATCAGTCAGGGATACATTCAATTAAATTTTAAAGGACATTTATCACAAGGAATACTCATCATCAGTCAATTCAGTTTGAAAAGAATTGCAAACAATAGAAGAATAAGGCTTGACATGTTTCCCGTGTCCGCGGTAGTTGATTGGTCACGTGCTCGTGGCTGGTGTGTCGAGTCCCAGGTTCTAAACCTAGTGTTAGTGAAAACCCACCGTGTAGAGAGGCTAATGCACGTTAAATTTGTCATTCCTTGCGTTGGTGTGTATGTGTGTGGAGGGGATTTAGCAGACTGGTTTGTCAGCTTGGATATTGTCATCGCCACTTTACAACGGTTCAAAATAACGATGTCCATCGCCCACAGACCTCGTGTTTCTTTAAATTGCGAAGTTAATAAATACTCACTCACCCGACTTATTTTGCTAAAGGTATACTTATTCAAAGTTTTGTTTTGAGACGAGAGGGCAACAATTTGCGTTATTTAAATTCTAATATTTTCGCTACACACTCATCGCAGGTGTAGTTGCTAATGGCTTGGTATTCTTTTTTTTTCTGGGGGAATGAATTTGAGGCTTGCATCTGGTAAAACCCTCTGACTGGAATAAAAGATTTGTTCACATTCCACTGAACTTCCTTTAATCATCATATAAGGAAAAGGACTGGTACCAATTCGAGATTATCACCTTCCTCATTTAGCTATGGTTTGAGATTTACGATCTTAAATTATTATGATTGTGTGCGTGTAAATATTCGTGTGATTTACGATTGAAGTGAAGAAAGGCAAAACAAATTTTTTTATTCTCAGCTAACCAGACGATTTTTCTACATGTAACCTCTAGTATATGAGTATCAACTCTCTTTAGTCCCTAACATAGTGTCTTGTTGGATTTACTTCCGAACAAAAGTAATTAATCGCTTACTAATCCAAAACTCTACCTACTAGAGCAGGGGTGGTGAACCCTTATGGATCAACGTGCCTTTTTTTTTTCTGAAGAAGTATTTAATAAGGTACAGAGGTGCCGTCAAATAATTCTGACTTGTGACTATTGGGAAAATAATAAAAGTAAATACTAAGAGCTCAAAACTCTATTTACTACGAAGAAATACCTTTTGCACTGTATAGTTGTAAATGTTTTAGTTATACGTGTAATTAAAAAAGTAACATTAGTGTGAGTTATGTTGTTGCAGATTGGATTGCAAAGAACTTGTATTAGGATTGTAAATTGTTGTATTTAGTAGAATGCATGCTCAATTGGATTCCTCTGCAATTGGATTTTAAGCAACTATTTTTGCTGTGGTTCACTTTTTCGACAAGAGTATTTGCGATTTGTTTCATAATGCCGTTTTACAGACGATGTTCTGCATACCACTATTTCAGAACATAAAACCCACACCGCTTTGTCGCCTTTACTAATAATGCCATATTTCTAGATTCACCCAATTTGAAATTCTCTGTCACACCGTACTAACTTGCCCTTTTTATTCTTTTGCTGAACTAGCCATGTTAAATAACACTTAAAAATCGTAAATGTAACACAAATAAACTTTAAAATACAGTTGTGTCAATGAAATTGACTATGCTCTGCGTAGACGAACTTTTCATCATAAGCAATTGCAGTCCACTACGTAACTAAGGCAAGGGAATAACAAACGAGTGTGTTCCCCGCCGCACCTCGACCGATCACTCGATTTGTTCGTAATACATGATAGTTAACTCCGTTATTTTGAAATAAATGCAAACCCTTTTGATCCCTGGCGTGCCCAAAATATTGTGTGCCAATGGTTCGCCATCCCTGTACTAGGATATTTTGTTCGTTCAATCAGTTCAAGAAAATTAAAGTAAAATTAGTAGTATCAAATGTTTAGAAAGAATTTTTTCCTTCGAAACTTATATTATTCTGCAGGACAGGACTAAACAAGATCTCGTATTCATTTACTGTATCGGAATTGAAAGTTGATTTCGTCTTAAAAACAAATTGTTTTAGTATACACATTATGAATATATATTTTTTCGGTTGTGTGTGTTTTACAACACTTTGGATTCTATGTAAAAGTAATGGAATGAAAAAAGAATTGAATTTACTTTATCTACCGTATGCAAATATTTGCTGAATATATAACTATAGCAACAGATGAATAAAAATTACAAAATTAATTCGACAGTTTGGCCATCAGTAACTTAAGCATCATAATCAATATTTATGATTTTACTCAGTTATAATAATGTTCCAAAAGTTTTAAATAGTTAAAATAAAACTTTTTAAAGTTATTTTTAAAAAAGATTTTTTTTTGTTACACTTGGCCCATTAAAAGTCTGACTAATCAAGAAAGGGCCAAAGACACATTTACTAATTTGGTCGATTCCGAGTGGCTTAGACAACAACAAAGTTAGAGTGAGTGCTAATCAATGCCACACAAAAATCCTGTTAGGGGCGAGGACGACATCTAAGCTGAAACCGCCCTCCAAATTTCCACACCACGCCAACAGGCAACTCAGATTGAGAAGAGCTATTGCAACACTTAGTCAAAAATAAAGATGATCTATTACAATTTTTCGCCTTTACAGACACCAGTTGCTCTCCCATGAAATATTTAAATTTTTTACAGATAAATTAAGAAACATCAGCAACTAGCACGATTTTTATTTTGTAACCGCAATCGCATGAGATCACCTTTTTAACTAGCAGCTTACTCTTCATATTACAACACATGAAAATGATTTTTTTCTTCTGACATATTTAACAAGCATCAGCATTCCCCATTAGGCTTGAGTCTGCAGCACATAGATTGAATCCCTTTTCAATACATGCGACGCTGAACATCATTGGGAAATGGAACGCGAAGCACGTTCCTCCATCCCATATCTAAAAGTATTGGGGCTTTGGTGTCTAATGGCCTGAATTGAAAGGGAGCTTCCTGGTTGGTGGACACGGAAAGAGCAAGTGGGTGTGGCTCAGATGAGTGTTTCGGCGGTATGCAAAGTTAGGATTTTTTTGATAAGCAGACGAGAGACTCGTCTGCTATTGGTTGAGAGGAATCGGTGAGCAGACACTGTATTGGCTGCCCTGGAGTCACGGAGTGGGTCGCAGGATAATAAGAATTAAAAGAACAATTTAAAATTTAAAAGAAATGAATAAAATTTTCAAAAGGAAATGAATAAAATTTAGTAAAAAGGGTCATTCACCACAGGGGAATGACAAAAAATTAACGTTAAGGGGGATTATAAGAGTCCAGTAGAATTCTCTTTCTTCTGGGCCTCTTTTTTTCAATACATGCGCAGAAATTTGGATAGCTCCTACTTTCAGGAACTTGACGTCACTGTTCATCGCAACCAGCACGCAATTTAGACCAAATGTGTTTTGACAAACGGCGTTTGTCATTTCTGTTCGGGTTTCCATTATTTTTTCCCTCCGTTTATTTTTCTATTTATCTAAATTTCTGAAAAATGGGTTGTCAGTCAATCTTGCTTCATAGACACAAATATTCGAATTCGTATACCATGAAGTTATACTTAGAGAAAAGAATTTTGGGAAAGCAATACATAAGATATATTATAGTCAATATATTTGGAATTGTGGAAACGCGGGGGTTTGTTCCAATCCTGCCTTTCAAGAGCTGCACGATTTATAGAAGGAACTTAAATTTGTCTTAAATCTTTAGCTTTTAAGCTTTCACCGAAAAAAAGAATCAAAGAATATATATGCAATATAGCCATTACTTTCTCTCTACTTTAGGTAATTTATGATTATATACCGTTTATATAAATTACTGATATGCAAGTCCTAGTAGTAAGCGTTCGAATATTCTAGAAAAAATTCTTATCTCCCTCACTTCTAGATTTAAAAGAACACGACTTGAATTTCTGTGATAAAAGTATATTTAACTTTTACGCTCATTTAAAACCATTTCAGCGGATCTCTACTCATCAAAATAAACATGCTTGCCAAATTTCAAGTTTTAATAATTCAAAAACGGAAAACTTTATCCATAATGCAACAACCAAGCAAGTCTTTAGAGGGTCTCTGTTCAATAAACCAAACATGTGTTTAATAAATTTCAAGTCTATAAGCCTAATAGATCAAAAACCGAAAATTTATTTTTATCCAAATGCTCTGCAACACCTTTTGGTAGTCAATATCCGTAAAACCCGTTCTTAGTGGATATCAACTTAACAAAAGAAACATGCATATCAAAATTTTATTACTGTAGATTTATTAATTCGAATATGTGAATATTTTTTATCTCAAAAATCCAGTTACTCCTCCCTCCTCGGGAGCCATTTTTGTAAAACCCATTCAAGCGGATCTCTACTCAACAAAAGAAGCGTACTTACTAAATTTCAAGTCTGATTGTGTAACTGTTCAAAAAGCAGGGATAGTTACCAAAACGACACTTAATCCTTCACAACTCCCTCGGGAACAGAGTTCCGTAAGACCTGCGACGGGATTTCAATTCAATAAAAGAAACACACACATTCCAAATTTCATTACTGTAAGTCTAATAGTTTCAAAAAGATAGTTTTTTTTCTCGGTACACCCCAGTAACTCCTCCTTTGAGAGTCGATTTTCGTATAACCTATTTCAGTGCATATCTAATGAATAGCAAGAGAAAAAACAACATGTGTACCAAATTTCAAGCCCGTGGGGCTCAAGCCTAACAATTTTAAAAAAATAAAAGATTTTTTTTTATTATCTGTAACGCTCTTTTAACCCATCGCAAAAATCCTTGGGAATTTATATCGCGAAACCGGTTTTACTGAATCTCTACACAACAAAAGAAACTTATCAAATTTCAAGCGTGTAGATCTAATATTTCAAGAACGGATATTTTTATAATGCTTCTTAAAAATTCTCAACCCCTATGGTAGTCCATTTCTGCAAAACCCGTTTTTACCGGATCTCTACTCAACAGAAGAAGCACGTTTACTAAATTTCAAGTCTGTACGCGCAAGCGCGTCTTATAGTTTTTGAGATCTCTTGATGAGTGAGTTGCTTTTCTCTTTTATCCAATTCCTACTATTAGCTCACACTCTCCCCATATATGCCACTTGTGCAATGGCTCCCAGGAGCCATTTTTCAACAAAACAATGCTCGGCTCAAACGGCAAGGGTGTCATAAGACTGTCTCCGCACTGTTATTACCCTTCCTTGGCCTGTCGGATCCCCAGACTTGTCTCCGATCGAGCATATCTTGGATCATTTGGGACGGTGAATTGGGCATCCCATGAGTTTGAACGAACTAGAGGCAAGGTTATAGCAAATATGGAACGAAATGTCTCAAGACATCATACAGAACTTGTATGCCTCAATGTGCGATCGTATCGCATCGTGCATTCGCGATAGAGGGGGTTCAACAGGGTATTAAATCCTCCGTTCTTTTGCCTTTTTCTCTGAAATAAATTATCCTTTTTATTTGATTTTCTAATCATTTACCTATATCAAAGTAGTCCTTACGTATGTAAAATTTCGTTTCATTTTGACGACTCCTTCTTGGTGCGCTAATTTTTGTGTCCATGAGTGTATATCTTGTTCAAATTTCCAATCATTGATGAAATACTTTTTATTCATCCACTCAAGTTCAAGCACATTTTTTAAAACTTGTAGTGGATGACACTTGATGTTAATACAGTTTTTCAAACATTAATTCATTAATTAAACTTAATTAATGAATAAATAGTAACAAAAAAAAATTATAGTCGAACACTACATATGGAAAAGAAAATCGCTCGTTTTGTCCCTATAGCGTAAAAGATAGCGCGTTGAACTACTAATCCAAAGGTCGTGGGTTTGAATCACACCTGAAATGGCCTAATTTCTGAGAATCTGATTTCTTTTTACATACTTTTTTACAGGAATAACTAAATTTAATTTATTAATAAATAACAAACAAAAAATAATAGTCCAACACCATATATAAAAAGGAAAATGGAAAATTGCAAAGAAAATCGCTTTCTATTTTGCCACTTAATATTGAGATTCTGCCATACGTATATAATTAAATTAATTGCAATTAAAAAGTAACTAAAATAAAATTTTTCTTTGTTGACCTAAGTAGGAATTGACTTAAAATTTTTTTTATACTGTTGTTTGTATAGTAATTTACTTTTTACTATGTAAATCGTCGTTCTGTACACAAATATTTTTCTGTTCTAGAGACCCACTACAAGTAAATATGTGCATGAATACTGCATTACTATATAGTATATAATTCCCATAAAATCCCTGTTAAGTTTATTGCTCAGATGTCGCCATAGTTTCATGATGTGCAACAGTTTATTTTTGATAAGAAAACAAGACCAGGACATAAATTGAATTGTTACAACTCTTAGACAAACAATAGAGTTATAACTTTGGTTACATCTGAGCAAAGCAATTACTTTATAATCCGGCGCACGTATAACTCGCACTTTTAATGTTAAAAATAAGATCAAAGCTAGCGGTTGCGCGTTATACGCCGAATATGACCGATTTAAAAAATAAGGTAAAAATAAGCAGTACAAAAATAGACTTCGACATATAACTAAGTACTGTTTATTTAAAAAAAAATGACATAATTTTTTTTCACGCAGAACTACATTAACCCGTGCCATAAATCAACTACAAGACTCAACGCCGAATTTTAAATTTTTCGCTTTCAGTTACATTGCTCTTTCCCGCTTTAACCCTTTATCTACCGCATTGTGATTTACTGTAGTTTTTTTTCCTGCGATATTTTTTTTTGAATGACTACAGTAAAAATTAAGGGATATACACTTGCCAGAAAAAGTCTGCGTACAAGCACATTACAAATATGCGAGAATGGAAAAAAAATCATACTTTAAGAATGATTGTAATTTCTCATAATGTATTTATTTTATTCCTTACACAATTGAGTAACTTTTCATAATAATTTATGATATATAACACACGTTGTGTTAAAAAAATAATCAAAATGAAAAATAACGCAAATGGCTACCAGAAAAAGTTTGCGTACAACTAAAAAAAAGTCATTAAAAAATACTTGACCCTAGCTGTCAACTAAACTTTAATAGCTGGTTGGATAACCCTTACGTCTCAGAACCTCCGTCAATGGTTTGGGCATAGATTGGACGAGTTTGGATGTCTCCTCAGAAGAAATGGTATTCCATTCTGTGACGATCACTCTTTTCAAGATTTATTTTGATGTAATGTGGTATTGGCCAATTTTTCTCTCCAATAAGTCCCATAAATGCTCAATTGGGTTTCAATCCGGCGATTGTGGAGGAGAACGTGACTGATTTTTGATATTGTAGAGAAGCCAGAGCTTAACATTATGGGCAGTGTGTTTAGGATCATTACCCTGCTGAAACCAAAAGTCATCTCCAAGGTTCAAATCCTGTTCGCCCTGCTTCAAATTTTCTTTTAATAAAGGGTGTTTTTTTAGAGGTATAGAACTTTAAATTGCAATAAAACAACGATGTATTATTCGATTGACATGAATTGTTTTTTATTCGGAAGATAATCTTGTGACATTACATTTTAAATATGATCAAGCAAGGCGTAGATTCGTCGAATGGGCCCAAGACGAGATTGCCGTTGTTCCCGATTTTCATAAGCGAATTTTGTTTAGCGATGAAGCGCACTTCTGGTTGAATGACTACGTCAACAAACAAAACGACCGCATCTAGAGTGAAGCTAATCCACAAGTGTATGTCGAAACACCGTTACATCCAGAAAAACTGACTGTTTGGTGCGCTTTATCGGCTGGTGGAATCATTGGTCCGTACTTCAAAAACGATGAGGGCCACAACGTTACAGTCAATGGTGATCGGTATAGAGCCATGATTACTAACTTTTTCATTCCTGAATTGAACAATCAGGATATCCAGGAGCTGTGGTTGCAACAAGACGGCGCAACATGTCACACAGCTCGTGCCACAATCGATTTATTGAAAGACACGTTTGGTGACCGCCTAATTTCACGTTTTGGACCTGTGAATTGACCTCCAAGATCTTGTGATTTAACGCCGCTAGATTATTTTCTGTGGGGCTATATAAAGTCATTGGTCTATGCGGATAAGCCACAAACGCTTGACCATTTGGAAGACAACATTCGCCATGTTATTGCCGATATACGGCCACAAATGTTGGAAAAAGTCATCGAAAATTGGACGTCCAGATTGACTACATCCGAGCCAGCCGTGGCAGTCATATGCCAGAAATCATATTTAAAATGTAATGCCACAAGATTATCTTTCAAATAAAAAAATTCATGTTAATCGAATAATACATCGTTGCTTTATTGCAATTTAAAGTTCTATACCTCTCAAAAAACACTCTTTATGTTAATATACCCATATGATTTAATGTCGAGTCTATAAAGGTTAGACGTCCCACGCCATTGGCTGCCATGCACCCCCAGACCATCACACCACCTCCACCATGCTTAACTGTAGGCACAAGATTCTCCTTCTCAAGAGCCGTACCTTGTTTTCGCCACACCAGCTTACGCCCTTTTATGCCAAATATGCAAAACTTGCTCTCATCAGAGAATAGTACTTTTCCCCAAAATTGCAGAGGCTTTTTTACATGCTCATTAGTGAAATCTAAACGCTTTTGCCTGTTCACAGCTGATATGTGGGGTTTCTTACGAGCTACGCGTCCATGATAACCAGCCTTTTTCAATATTTTTCTTTTGGTATCTTCATGAAGTGTTTTTTTAAATCTCTCTCTAATGTCATTTGCAATCTGAGATGCACATAATCGTGGATTCAGACGTATGGACTTGAAGACATACCTCTTTTCACGGAGAGTCAGCTTAAATGGACGTCCAGAACGTGGCTTTGAGATTACAGATTTCGACGAAGTGTAATTATTGATCACTTTTTGGATAGAGGAATGTGTTCTACCCACAATCTTGCCAATTTCCCGAAGATTTTTGCATTAATTCCTGTTTTATGATCTTTTTTTCTTCAGGAGTAATCTCTTTTCCTTTTAAATCCATTGGGATTTAACACAATTTACTTTCCAAAAATCTACAAAATGCAATATTTTTTAAAATTTGTCTAACAAAACTGAGCACGTGTTAAAAAAAGTAAATTAAAGTTTGATTTGCAGGTTTCATTATATTAATTTTTGTACGCAAACTTTTTCTGGTAGCCATTTGCGTTATTTTTCATTTTGATTATTATTATTTTAACACAACGTGTGTTATATCTCATAAATTATTACGAAAAGTTACTCAATTGTGTAAGGAATAAAATAGATACATTATGAAATTACTATCATTCTTAAAATATGATTTTTTTTCATTCTTGCATATTTGCAATGTGCTTGTACGCAGACTTTTTCTGGCAAGTGTACATAAACAAAAATACTCAACTTTGGGAAATTTAATCCGTTAGAGCTAATTAATTAAAGATATTCAGTTGTAAAATTAATAATACACTGTTCAATTAAGGTATCCGACTACGTTCGGAACCGTGATTTTGCAAAATCGTGTAAATGGATAATATTTAGAATATTTAGTGTCACTTAGATTAGAAAAGTATGCAAAATTGTTTTAAGAATATTATTAAAGTAAAAAATTATTTAAGTACAATATTTTGACAAAATATGAACATAGAATGACCCATTTTCAAAACATTCTCCTTTTATGAAAAATGCTTCTATTGTAATAATATTTTGTGCCTGTATATAGCTCAGACCTCTGTGCAGAGGCTTAACTAGAATTTGTGAAATATATAACTTAGAAATAGATTTATCCGTATTTTACTACAACAAAGGGAAGACATTTTAAGAAAAAAACTCCGATAATTATTTTAATTGGTGGTAACTATGAAAATAATTGGAATTTTTCAAAATTCCTAGTTCAGACTCTAAGTCTTTACTTTATATAATCAAAATATTATTATCGAAGCACTTGTATAAAAGTAGAACGTTTTGAAAAAAGGTTATTCTAAGTTAATTTTTTGCCAAAATATTGTATTTATGTCCTTAAAATAATTTCATACATGTATTCTATTCTAAATGACACTAAATATCATGAAAATTATCCAATTATGCACTTATTTAAAATCACGGTTCCGAACGTAGTCGGGGTACCTTAAAATAGTCAAATCGTTTTCTAAGGTCTTCGTTAATATAAAAAAAAAATAATAAAAAAATAAAAAATAAAAAAATAATGATACCATTTGATGTTAACTATTTTTTCTGAACAAAAATGGCACTCTTCGGAATCCTATCAGAATGACAGCTTAAAACACAAATTCTGTTACAAAACTATTCGCCTTCCCCACTAAAATACTCATCATAGAATCCATGCTGCTATATATGTTGGAAGAGTGGATTTAAAATAATATTCCTGCGAAGTACCGTCAGAGTATTGGTAAAAATGGTTATTCTATGTAATTTTAATGTGAGTAGTACGTATAAGTACCGTCGGTAGGTAAAGGGTTAAAGCAGGTAAATGTAGCGTGTTTTGGTTGCAATTCATCCATTCTCTGGCCTTTACTAGGTCTGCGACACTTTCTTCTAGGAGAGCCCATTTTGCTATTACAGTAGAACCTATTTTTGTAAGGTCTCTTTTTATGCGATTTTTTATGTGCGATCTTTTTTTAATGCAGTGGTGTATGAATTTCAATGTCTTTGGCGCCACTGTAATGTTTTATATCTATTTACTAGTGGCGGAGAATGTTGGAGCCCCCTCTCGCCTGAAAGTGAGGTTTCACCTTAAATATTTTATAAATTGGGTAAATACGTATTTAGTGTTAGTCAAGCCTTGGGCCCCTAGAGTCTTGCCCCCCTCCAGCGGCAGGACTCAATGGCGTATGCTCCACTGTAATGTTTTCTATCTATTTACCAGTGGTATAACGGAGAATATTATGACCCCTTCTGAAAGTCAGGTTTTGCCTTTAATATTATAAATTGGGTAAATATGTTTTTAGTGTAAGTCAGGCCTTAGGCCCCTAGAGTCCTCCCCCCCGTGATGCAGGGGTGTACGTTACGCCACTGAAATGTAGACGCTTCAAGACGCTCTGTTCTTTTATTATAAACAGTCTCCCGACAATGCGCATTCAGTTGTTTTCTCTCAACGCTCCAGCAGCCCGCACTTGATTGAAGACGAAACTTTCAATGACAGTGACATTATATGAAGGATTTGATAGATTATGAAGGCCGACAAGAGTCTTTGAGAGTGGATAAAAATATGGAGAGATCCAGCTTTCCAACAAATTGGAAAAGCATTTCTTAAAATAGATACCAATTAAGAAAGGAGTATAAATTCCAAAAGAGCTTCAATCATGTATATCTGGTTATCGTGACATTTACAAGCAACTGACCACCCGACCTGCGTCACAAAAACTTATCTCTTACTTTATGTGCCAAAAAATAAATCGTGTGAAATTGTACCTTCAAGTGACGAAAGCGATTTTTTGAATTTATTCATCACAGGGCTTTGGATTACGATGAGTAGCAATGAATTATGTGCATTTTGAAAACTTATCCATGTGCATACAATGAGAAACTATGTTTTTAAAATGTTTCCATGTGTAATATTTAATTATTTATTTGGTTATGGAGGTACTCTTACATAAATTTCGTAAATAATTGGTATATTTTATAAATGCGACTTTTTTATGCGGTCCCTATCCACCGCATAAAAAATTTGTAGTATTTCCACGAATTAGTTTGTTTAATGTAAGAATTTATGAAATTTTTGAATATTTTTTTTTGCGCGTTTATTTTTATACTGTCCTTATCTACCGCACAAAAACAGGTTCAACTGTACTTTACGCAAAAGTACTCATTTCATTTTCTTCTACTTGCGTATGGAGCTTTCACCAACACCAAGTGGTTATGGTCATGAACTCGTGGCCGGCGTGTCATGAGTTCGAGCCCTAGTGCCACTGAAAGCCACAGTGAACAGGGGTTAAACCACGCAGCATCTGTCGGAGCTAAAAGTCTTCTTATTATCATGGTATGTTAGTTTAAATAGGATGTGCAATAAGTTCAGAATTACGATGTCCTTCGCCAATCGCCCTCATGTTTCTTCACAGTGCGACGTTAATAAACACTCACTCACCTACACCAAATACCCTTACTTGCAGCCCGATTTCCATTGACTTTCACATATTTGAATGACTTTGCATTTGAAATCAGCACTGTATATGTTTTACTTCGCAGGACCCATATTTACTTCTGATTCTCCATGTTACAATTAAAGAAAATGCAATTTACTGAAGATTTCGATGTTTGCTTTAAATGCCAATTCCTTATTCTGCCAATTCATTCGGTTCGGAATTGCGTTACTACCCCCTAATTGTGTCATTTTTTCGAAAATGTAGAATAACATTCGATGCATATTTACATTGAATTAAAACCATCCTGTTTTACAGAGCTATTTACTACACTATCGCACCTTCCATGCGTCCATACATATTGTTCCTGTATTGTCAATATATTGTCCCATATTGTAGATATTATTCCATATCAATTCAGTGTGCCATTGTTCGAAAGCTGGTGAAATCATTTGAATGAATAACATAAAACAAGTAATATATAAAAAAATTTTAAGTAAATTCCTACTTAGATCAACAATGAAATTTTATTTTAGCTACTTTTTATTAAATAGTTACAATTAATATAAATATGTATATACATAGGACAGAATCACAACATTAAGTGGTAGTTAATTTTTATTAATTATCATTAAAGTATCGAATTGACATCCAAAACAATCGTGTATATGAATTTCAGTGCAGTTGAATACTTTAACACGTGAGAAAAAAACCTTTTCAAGTTTTGACACAAGTCGCCAAAAATGATGCTAACGTGGTTGTATTTGTAATTTTTTAAATAATTAGTTTTAATCAATTAATTTTTATCAATTATATTATTGTATTGTCATCCAAAATAAACCTGTATATAAAATTTCTGCTCACTTGAGCTCTTTAAAATGCATTTTATTAACGATTGAAAATTTCACCAAGATAAATAAATATGTAAATAAATATATAGATTGTGAGCTAATAGTGTAGGAATTGAAAAATAAATACGCTATTTACAGTTCAAGTTTCCTTGTAAAGAAAAGGTTGCGCGTTATCTACGGAGAATATATTTATATTTAAAAAATATTATTGAAATTACAGGAGAGCGTAATATGCCGGAAAAATACGGTATACTTTGACACATTTGACTATTTATCTACATATTATCTATTTATTAGGAACAAAGGTAATAAATACCAGTAGCACTGTAATAAAAGTGGGCCAGTTAAGATATAAAAACATAATATAAAAATGTGTAGTAATCATAAGTTCTTTTAAAAAAATTGCTTAAAATTATCAAATTTTATAATAAATTAAAAATAGTTTTGAGTTTAACATATGTTCCAAAGTACATTCAATAAAATATAAATTTTCTCCTATTAGAATAATATAAAAACATATATTTTATTCCTTTTAACAAAGGTCAATAGTCAATCAAATAAAGTCACTCAAATACCTACTGATATGAGGTTGTAGCTCGAAAGTGCTGGGTACTCAAATCATCTACCCAACGATATATTTTATTCCTATAGCGAGAAAAATATAAATTTTCAAAAAAGAATGGGTCATAAAACCCCCAATAAGAACAGTCATTGAAATAACATTGAAAAAAAAAAGAAATCGCTAATAAATTTCATATATTTCCTCTAGTAGGCATTTTAAATAAAATACAATCGCATAGAATTTGTTCATCATAAATATCGAACGCAGTATCATAAAAATGTCGTCTTTAACAGCAGCTGTCATTTAAACTTCCTAAGCTACGAGAAAAAATTCTCAAATCGATGCATTTTATAATTTTAACTAGACAAATATATGAATGCATAGTTGAATTTAAATAAATTATACAGGTTGTGTTACATTACATTTTGAAAACTCTGCTAGTAAATTTTACGACTGTAAAATTTATTTAATATTCAGTCTGCAGTTCTCAAATGGTCACTGAGTGAATGTAGAATAAATTTAATATATAATCAGTAATTTCTTCTCAAATCCTCTCCTGTGTGCCCTCCGAATCAGTATATGGTGAAAATATAACACAAAATTGAGGGGACGGAAATATTTTTTCGTGTTAATAGAATTTACTGTTAAAGGATATTGCAAAATAAAGACATGCGTTCATCAAAATTAAGTTTATTAGAGTATAGTTTATTTACATAGATATGTTTACATGCATGTATTTAATGAAAATCAATAAAACATTAAGTTCTTGCGAATGTTTTTGAAGTTCAATACAAACTTAAGCGATTCTAAAATCTTGAGTTCCGTTTTCGTCTTCTGTTTCAGGTCAACAGCCTTAAGGTATCCGACTACGTTCGGAAACGTGATTTTGCAAAAGCGTATAAATGGATAATATTTATGATATTTAGTGTCACTTAGATTAGAAAATGTATATAAAATTGTTTTAAGAATAGTATTAGAATAAAAAAGTATTTAAGTACAATATTTTGACAAAAAATGAAAATAGAATGAATGACCCATTTTCAAAATATTCTCCTTTTGTGAAAAATGCTTCTATTATGATAATATTTTGACTGCATACAGCTCAGACCTCTGTACAGAGGTCTCAAGTAGAATTTTTGAAATGTGACTTAGAAGTGGGTGTATTCAAGTTTTACGACAACAGAGGGTAGAAATTTTAAGAAAAGAACGCCGATAATTATTTCAATTGGTTGTAACTCTGAAAATGTGAGTTTTTCAAAACTCATAGTTGAGCCTCTGTACAGAGGTCTGAGCTATATACAGGCAAAATATTATTATAATAGAAGGATTTTTCACAAAAAGATTTTGGAAAAATAGTTATTCTAAGTTAATTTTTTTCCTAAATATTGTATTTAAATAATTTTTTGTCAAAATGTCCTTAAAACAATTTTATACATCTATTCTAATCTAAGTGACACTAAATATCATAATTATCCATTTATGCGCTTTTTTAAAATCACGATTCCGAACGTAGTCGGTTACCTTAAGAAACTAAATCATCATTTTAAGTGAAATAGCAGTTTGCTTTCCCCTTGAGCTCTTTGACATTGTGCTCGTAAAAAAGATTCTTAAATAGGAAGAAAATAAAACGCGAATCAAACACACTGATCTTTACGCACTGAGATGTATTCGTCACTGAATTCCAAGGCCAACTGATGCGAGATGAGTTGTTTTATGGGTATTTCAAAACCAAGTTAGAGCCATCTTTCTACGAAACATGTGAAACCACTTCTTTCATATCACACTCCTCTAAAACTCTCTCGCGAAGGTGCTGTTTCTCGTACTTTGTTCATTCTCGGAAGGAAACTCTTTTCATGTTAAGCGATTTTCATTTCGTGTTAAGAGAAAAAATGCATGAAATTACATAGTAGTTTGTCAGTACCGTTGCATATTATTTCATGTTAACCGATATTTCGTCTTAAGTGTTTTCGCGTTAAATGAATTTCACTGTATTATTAAAAACCTAATGTTTACTGAAATATTGATATGGTGTGATTTAACGATTTTTTCGCTTTGTGCTGAAAGTTTACATTTGTGGTTTAAAAATTTCAAAGAACAAATTCATTTACTGAATCGTTGTTGATTCATCATTCATGGTTAAAAAAATCCGCCAATGAAATAATGGAACTGACATTCTACACTTTATGCATTACTGAAAGGCTTTTGATTTTTTCCTTTAATCCAAGCAAATCGCATGATAAAAGGAAAATATTTTTTTATAGTTGTATTGGTTATATATAAGTTCGAGTTAATTCACTTTTCCTGATATTTAAAAAATAATACATGCAGATATAATTATAATGCAGTGAAGTAGTGTAATCTTTATCAATAGTAAAATGCTATTTTGGTGTCTTTCCTACAAATCTTATGTGGCAGATCAAATTCCAAATGTAGGAAGGGACAACATCAGGGGTTTCCAACACGCGGCTCTTTAGCACGTAAATTGCGGCCCGCCGACACTTTTTTAAAAAATTTTAAATATCAGGTTTTTAAAGTTTTTTCATTTTGAAATTTATTTGAGGGGAAATTTATTTCTATATAAATCTACAATGTATTTACCTGTTACCTGTTCTTGTTTTGAAATAAATCCTTTTTGATAATAGAAACGTCCTTTAGATTAAAATAGATTTATATTTTATCAAACAGTTACATTTGATTTTACTATAATAACAAATTCCAAATTGCATTTTATGCATATCCTTTACTATGGATGGTAGATGATTCTCTGTGTGTGCGACTTTCATTTCTCCTCCTCCTTTTCTGTTTGGAGTGCCCAAAAAGCAAGAGGCACTCAGAAATGTTTTTTAAAGTTAAAAAAATATTCAGGACGGTTAAGATAAAGGGCAATATATACTAAATCGTTTGAGAATGACAGCACAATCAAATTTTAAAAATGAGTAACGAACGATCATTTCAAAAGTATATTGATTACAGTTGGGACCAATTCAAAAAATATTACAGTTGCCATTTTCTTGAAAATGGCAATTGTAATATTTTAAACATTATTTGATCATTGCATTACCATATTATATAAACATTATTATTATTTTTTTTTACCTATGTTTGTATACATGAAAAATACTGAAAGCAATAATTCATTTTGTTTTATATTTTCACTCCAATAAATGTTTTTTTGTTTCCAAATCTGATATAAATGTACATATTTTTATGTGTGGCCCACAAGATTATGTTAGGGCTGCGGTAGCCCAGTGGTTAAGGTATCCAACCATGGCAGGCATGTCATGTGAGTTTGATCCCAGTACCACTAAAGACCCGCCGTGTAGGGCAGCGATGCACGTTAAATCTGTCGAGAGCTGAAACGTCCTCCCGTTGGTGTGGTGTGGTAGTTAGGAGAGGGGGGTGCCAGCTCAGGTGTCGTCCACGTCACTTGACCATGGTTCAAAATTACGTGGACCGTCGCCAAAAGCCCTCGTGTAGCTGAACAGTGCGACGTTAATATTAACTCACTCACTCACAAGATTATGTTTTTTTAAGTGGCCCGCAAGGTCATTTGAGTTGGACATCCCTGGTCTACATGATTAACTTGCAGGCTCCTTTGGAGTAAATCGTAATTACGGTTATATTAATTAAGAAGTATAAATAAAACACACGAAAAATCCTCAGTAATACACAGTAAGAAGAATTCTCTCTTTCATATAGCGGTAAGTCATGACTTCAAATTTTAAGCCACTGAAGACCCGACATGCTGAGGGGCTGATACAAGTTATATCTGTCGATCCACAAAGTCTACACGCCTGTGCGGTGTGGTAATTTGGAGAAGGGGTGACAGCACAGGTGTCACACTCGTCACTTGACAGAGACTTAAAATTAAAAGATTCGTCGCCAATAGACCTCGTGTTGCTTTTTAGTGCGACTTAATAAACTCATTCCCTCACACAGTTGTACAAATCCGTACGATTACAGAAGTTAAAATAAGTTCAAATTGTTACAGAAACTAAAATATTTTTCTAAGATTCGTGAAAAGCGGATGATTATAAGCATTAAATAATATAAACCGACAAAATAGGCTCGATAAATGTTAGAATCACGTGACAGATATAATCACGTGTTTATAGCCATTTTTTAGAGAAATCTTTAAAAAACACATACTTGTTAAAGTGTTAACCCACGCAAGTAAAAAATTATATCCTCAAAGTGATGAAGTGATGTGTGTATATATATATATAAAGGGTGTTTTTTAGAGGTATAGAGCTTTAAATTGCAATAAAACAACGATGTATTATTCGATTGACATGAATTTTTTTTATTCGAAAGATAATCTTGTGGCATTACATTTTAAATATGATTTCTAGCATATGACTGCCACGGCTGGCTCGGATGTAGTCCAATATGGACGTCCAATTTTCGATGACTTTTTCCAACATTTGTGGCCGTATATCGGCAATAACACGGCGAATCTTGTCTTCCAAATGGTCAAGCGTTTGTGGCTTATCCGCATAGACCTATGAATTTACATAGACCCACAGAAAATAGTCTAGCGGTGTTAAATCACAAGATCTTGGAGGCCAATTCACAGGTCCAAAACGTGAAATTAGGCAGTCACCAAACGTGCCTTTCAATAAATCGATTGTGGCACGAGCTGTATGACATGTTGCGCCGTCTTGTTGGAACTACAGCTCCTGGACATCATGATTGTTCAATTCAGGAATGAAAAAGATAGTAATCATGGCTCTATAGCGATCGCCATTGACTGTAACGTTGTGGCCTTCATCGTTTTTGAAGAAGGATTCCACCAGCCCACAAAGCGCACCAAATAGTCAGTTTTTCTGGATGTAACGGTGTTTTGACATACACTTGTGGATTAGCTTCACTCCAAATGCGGCAGTTTTGTTTGTTGACGTAGCCATTAAACCAGAAGTGCGCTTCATCGCTAAACAAAATTCGCTTATGAAAATCGGGAACAACGGCAATCTCGTTTTGGGCCCATTCGACGAATCTACGCCTTGCTTGATGATCGTTTTGATGAATTGCCAAACCAAACCTAGAATAAATCATTTGACAGCTGTTAAATCGGTCGCCATCTTGGAAAGTAATGCCAACTTAAACTTCTATACCTGGAAAAAAACACTATATATATATATATATATATATATACAGTGTTTTTATTTATATATACAGAGGGATATATATATATCCCTTTATCATTTGCATTCTTATACGCATTTTTTTCCTGCATGGAAGAGTGCGAAGATAATCACAATGCTAACAAATCATTACCTAATTATCATATTTGAAATAGTATACGAGAACGGAAAAAGTACATATAAGGATCATTTTACTGTGTATATATAAATAAATTACAAAGGAATTTCCATACTAAAATGTTCGTTACATAGAAATCTATTTTTATGCGTATTGGAATCCAGGATTTCACGAAGAACGCTTCCAATTCCGTGAAAACATACTGCGGTTTTTCATCGAAAATTGCACAAACCCAAGAATGTAAGAAAATGTCATTTCGAATTATACTACGAAGTTCAATGATTCCTGCAATGTATTAAAAAGGATTTTTGCAAATGAAAGGAATTTCGCTCAAATGAGAGCAACCACAAACGTGCTAAAATATTGTTTTTCATGATATAGGCATGGGATAGATTTATTTTCAAAAAAATAACTCTTATTTCAGATTGTTGAGTTTTTCAATTCACGATATTTTATTATCCAGTTCACTGTTATCTTTAAGTTCGTACTCTTCATCTATACCATATTTAATTTAAAAACAAGTAATATATATAAAAAAATATTAAGTCAATTCCTACTTAGATCAACAAAGAAAATTTTTATTTTAGCTACTTTTTTATTAAATACTTACATTTAATATAAATATGTATATACATAGGACAGAATCACAACATTAAAGGGTAATTAATTTTTATTAATTATCATTAAATTATCGTATTGTCATCCAAAACAATCGTGTCTGTAAAATTTCATTTCAACTGAATGCTTTAAAACGTGAGAAAAAAATCTTTTAAAGTATTGAACCAAGTCGTTAAAAATGAAACCCACGTGGTTGTATTTGTAATTCTTTAAATAATTAGTTTCAGTCAATTAATTATAATTAAATTATCGTATTTTCACCCAAACAATAATGTATAAAAAATTTTAGCTCAAAGGATTGCTTTAAAATGTGAGAAAAAACCTTTTGTTAAAAAGTTTTGACACAAGTTGCCAAAAGGGTCGCTAAGTCGCCAAAAATGAGGCCAGCGTGGCTGTATTTGTAATTCTTTGAATAATTAGTTTTAATCAATTTTTATTAATTATAATTAAATTACCGTATTGTCATCCAAAATCATGTATATAAAATTTCAGCTCAATTGAGCGCTTTAAAATGTATTTTTTATTAAGGATTGAAAATTCCACCAAGATAAATAAATAAATATATAGAGTGTGAGCTAATAGTAAGAATTGAACAATTTGCGATTGGAGTTGTTTTATCAACGGTTTTTAAACTTTCAAATTGTTTGAACTGTTGTTTAAATATCACATTTTTGTTTCATTTTTTGTAAAAAAAAAAATTCTGAATGAAAATTGATATTTATGGGGTTTTTTTAAATTTGCCATTTAAGCAATGATGAAGAACTAATAAAAAACTGCTTATTTTTTTAAAAATTGATTTCAGAAAGAAAAAGAACTTATTTTTAAATTCAATTGCGATAGTAATGCACAGCATAGGTTTAATATTCGAACACGTGAAATTTTTTGTTTGCGTTCGGTGCTCCAATGTGATTGTGGGAATCAGTTATGTTCGCTAATTCGTGGAGCACACAGACTTCTTTTATAGAAGGTAGGAGGCGAGCAGTACTCTCTTAAAAAATACGCAGACCAGTGGTCTTCAAAGTGTGTTCCATGAAACCTTAGGGTACCACGAGGATACCAATGGGTTTTACGAGTCATAGCAAAAAATTGAAAAGAAAATTATGAATGAGTATTGAAAAATAGATTTACGTTCTCTATGAAGTTGTTATAATTACAAGTATCTAAAGCTCATTCCAGTCATTAAATCAGAAAATTTTATTTATACACACACATGACTTTATTTAATAATACGTTTTTAACTTTCATTATGATACAGTTAAGAAAGTAAAAGAATTATTAAAGAGCTTTTTTTCTTTATATATGTTACCGGCAAAGTACGAAATGGCGGCCTTTTATAGAATGCCTGACGTTTTTAGGCGAAGTATGAAAAAAGGTCAAGATAAGGCTTTTATATCAATGACGCGTATTCCTAAAAATACAAATGTTATTCTGAAGAAATAACGAAATTATACATAAAAACAAAAGGAAAGTTGTACCAATTAAAATGTGTCTTTCATATTAAGAAAAACAAAATTTTCATATAAAAAATAAGAAATTAAAATTAACCTACTCGCTGCAACATGGTAGACTTGAATGGTCTTTTGAATTACACTTCATCACATTTTTCGCGCAAAAATTAATTCTTATTCTTATAAAATTAAGAACGTAATTTAAAAATTCCATACAATTATCACGAACTTTTCAATTATACTCGTTTCTTTAAATTAAAATAAAATGAGAAATTTATATGTATTACCTCAACACATAGAACAATAAAATTAATTGTATTTGAAATCACTTTAAATTATATTCACCGCTACTTGTATTTAGCTAATTGTAAAGCTGTTTAAAATCCGAAATTGAGTAAATCATTAGATTAAGGTACTCACAAAATTATTATTAATTAATTTTAATAGCCTCACCTATAGTTTTCTGAATGTTCTTATAGCATGCCTACTACTTTTTACCCTTCCTGTCACAACTGCAACAGCTAAAAATTATTAAAAATCCTCTTTTAGCTTTCATAGGCCAAAATCGGTTTTCGGACTTAACAATACTGTCAACAGAAACAAATAAACTTGAAAAACTAAAATCATCTGATATGGATATTATTATAAATGAATTTGCCGGGGAAAAAAATCGAGAAAAGCACATATTAAACAACTGACAACAAGCTAGTTTTTAAGTAATTAAGTTTTTCAATACATACGAGGTATGTAAATTAAGTAATGAGACTGGTAGCGTAGTGTTTGATCTGGCAACACTGGGGAAGTGGGACATGGAGGGGAGGTAGGTAAATATGCGATGCGTCATCAGTATGAGTTTGAAGTCGTTGAGTCAAGTTAATTGTCTGTAGTGATTTGTTTAGTGAAACAGGTTTTTCTTGTGTGTTCTGAAATGAGTGACAATAATTTCGAGTAACGATATGCTGTCAAGTTTTGCTTCAGACTTAAACACAACGCAACGGAAACATTTGCAAAACTTCAGCAAGCCTACGGAGACAGTATTTTGTTAAGGGCCCAGGTCTTTCGGTGGTTTAAGGCATTTTCAGAAGGAAGAGTCAATTGTAGATGAACCTCGCAGCGGAAGGCCCTCAATTTCAAAAACCACTGAAAATGTCGTTAGAGTCCGGGATCTTGTGCGTTCAGATCGTCTCTTGACAGTCAAAATGATTGGGGAAGAGTTAAATTTGAATCACACCACCCCGTTCATCAGATTTTGACCAATGAATTGAAGATGAGAAAGATCTGCGCCAAAATGGTTCCGAAAAACCTTTTTCAGCGAACCGTTTCTTGGCCAGTAAGGACATTCCTGTTGCTCCTCAGCCCCCTTATTCGCCGGACTTGAGTCCTTGTGACTTTTTCCTCTTTCCGAAATTGAAGAATCACCCCAAGGGACATCATTTTGGGACACTGGAAAACATTCAAACGGCTGCAACCGACCATCTGAAGGCTATTCCAATATCCGAGTTCCACCAGTGCTATGAGGAGTGGAAGAAACGTCTCCAGCGCTGTGTGGCTTCAGAAGGCAGTTACTTTGAAGGAGGCAATGTTGAATTGTAAGTTTATTGGAATAAACAAGTGAAAAAAATCAGTCTCATTATTTAATTTACACACCTCGTATGTCCCTGTATACTTATTTTGACACTTTCGAATAAGTTTTATGAATGCGGTCATTTTTATTTATTTTCCAAAAAGGTCCCCCAACGAATATTCAATACGGGGCTTACTCAGGGCTGGTTACGCCAGTGTGCAGCACAGGGAAAAAATCAATTTTTTGTTGAACAAATTTAAGTAAAATTAAGTATTTTGATATTCCCGAATAAATCACAAAGCACAAAGGACAGATTCAGAGTCTGAGGCTCGGGTTTAAAGTTTCGTGTCTTGCCACGTAATATTCGAAACGAATCGGAGATGTATTTCATACTTTGCCGGTTTCTCATTAGGCATTCTGTAGAATACCTCGGCAATGTGTAAAATATGAATTATTTCATACATTGCCAGTTAGTTTTAGGCATTCTATACAATGCCGGATTTCATAATTTGCCGGTAACATATATACTACCTACTAGATTGGGAATATTTTATTTGCTATCCCGCGGTTTCCACGGAATAATTTTACACTCATTAGTGCAATGTTTTGTACTACTAGTTTTCTAATGAAAAATGCACATTCTTACATTTGTGGGAAAAAACGCATATAATGAAGGAGAGGAAGCAAAAAACTTATCGACATCTCTATAGATTTAATGCTAAAATTTAAATTAAGCATTTTAGGTTACAAATCCATACAAAATACTCAAGGTTTTTCACACAGATATAAATATACTACCCTACATAACAATAGATTTAAGTGAAAACATTTCTCATTCTTAATGGTAACAAAAACAAAGTAGTATAAAGACGAATTAATCGCAAAATATGAAATGCGCCGGCATTTAATTTCAATAGACCTAGACTTCGACAGTTGGTCTGAAAAAAATACAAGCACATATCCCGGTTATTAAATGTAATACATGGGTAAGTGACACTTGGATCATAAATTAATATTATTAATGGATGATTAAATTATATTAATATTAAAAAATTTTATTAAAACATACAGTATGTTTATATAAAATTTTCTTTCCATAATGTTTGTAAAATACGTTGATCTATTTCAAATATTTTCTGAAGAAATATGATTCTAGGGGGGGATGTAATTCCCTAAAAACACCGTATAATTCTAAGGGTTCCATGAGTCGAAACAGTTTGACGACCACTGACAGACGAAAGTGACGAGATGCAATCTGAATGCTAAAAATTAAAAATTTGTTAGCCTGTGGCAGGGGTGGCAAACCTTCATGGATCCGCATGCCATTTTTTCTGAAGAAATGTTTAATGAGGTATTGACGTGCCATCAAATAATTTTTACGTGATTATTGGTGAAGTAATAAAACTAATTATAACTACACAAAAATCTTTATTTCCTACGGAAAAAATACATTTTTGCACTGTATTGCAGTAAATGTTTTCTTTATACGTGTAATTCAAATTAAAGTAACATTAGTATGATTTGTTATTACGGATTAGATGACAACTAACTTAGTGTGCTCCTCGCCACCCCACGCACCGCGACCGATCACTCACGTTTCTTTTTTGTAATACTTCATAGTGAACTTTGTTATTTTGAACTAAAATGCAAACCGTTTTGATCGGTGGCGTGTCCGAAATATTGTGTCATGTGTCATCAATGGCAAGCATGCCCTTGGTTCGCCATCCCTGGCCTATGGGAAGGTTTAAACACCCAAACCCCACTCTTACGTCATTGGGTATCACTAAAGACCCAGCGTGTTGGTTGATACGCGTTAAATCTGTCGCAGTTAAGCCATTGTGGTGAGATGTAGAAGTTTGAAGAGTGGGTAATCAACATAGCTGTCTTTGTCCCTTAATCACGGTTGAGAATGACGAGATTTGTCGCCAATAGCCTTGTTTCACAGTGTGATTTTTACAAACCAATCAATCGAAGTTTTAATACAAGATAAATAATTAAATTAAAAATTTAGAGGATTTTTAAGTAACGGAATAGGAGTGCTTGTCTCTACAATATAACTTCAATCAATAAAATACCACGATACACACACAAAATTTCACTCTAAAATTATGTTAAGTCAACGAGAGCTTCATGAGTTTTAGTACCGAGTCGTTTGAGTGTCTTTCTCTCATCTTGTTGTCTTTGCCAAGGGCGGGTGGTGCGCCCTAAGTGAATGCTTCTCAAACTTTCAATATTTACGACTCAATATTCAATCATAATTTACACCGCCCCCCCATCCCTTTACAAGAACAATATATTGAATATAATAATACTATGCTTTGACCTAAAGGTACAATACGACTTTAGAGGTAAAAGTGCCACCATCTTATATAAACGTCTCTCTCAGGCACAGTGTTAATTACCCCGGACATATGTCTTTCCGAAATACGATCTATTATGTGCACTGATATCCATAAAACTATTTCGGAAGGCTTTGGAATGCAATAAGAGAACCTTGACAGTGTCTGCGAAGTTTTTACTTATTTCAAAGGATTTGCTTATTTATTCCTCCCCCCCCCCTCAATATATCACATACGCTCGCCTACCTGTAAAACGGTGGCAATGGAGAGAGAATCGCGTAACTTTTAATCGAATGAGAAGGGATTTATTATAAACCGCACAAATTATCAAGATAAGTGTCAAAATTTTCGTGTATAATTTTATATATGACAAGACCTACATGGGGTCACTGGTAATTGTTAAACTTGTTTTTAACTTAGTATTGTTAAATGTATTATAAAATACATTGAGTAGCACTAATACATTTATAAATGTATTAAATAAATGTAAGATGTGTATTGTATTTTGTCATTATGCCAGAATGTATTTGGTTTTTTTTTTCAGTAAATTAAAAAAAAATGTTTAGTTTTTGGTTTTTGATTTTTTAATATGCTTACGACCCCTCGCAGAGTTACCACGCCCTTTAAGAGGGTGCCCCCTACAGTTTGAGAAACTCTTCCCTAAGGATATCTTTAAGAATAGCGATTTATTTTCATTTTCGACCCTCTTCTGTCTCAACCGATGTTTTTTTTTATACTTTCTCCGCTCTGTGTCCTGATCCCAGATATGTAGTGCAAACAAAAATTATGAAGATATGCGTGTCGTTATTTGATTACTAGTAAATTAAATATTGGCGCAGATTGGATAAATGTATATTTTCTTTCTTTGTGCTAACAGAATAAACCATTCTCGATTGGGTCTCGTTCGTACTGATTGAGTATTATATTGGAGTAAATGGGGGGGGGGGATTCATTTTATTCAAACTCTATTTCCTTTTATTCAAATTCTAATTTTACTACAAATTTATGTAGTGAAGTGAGAAAGTACTAATTCGGGTAGTTGTATTAGGTTGAGCTGCATCACGGAAATGTCGGACTCTCTTTGCATGCGAATGTTTATATCCTTGTTTTCGTTATGTTTTTGTTATTAGAATAATTTCGTTTATAATGGTACAGTCCATTTCCAGAGTCACATTTCAACAAAGATATTCTCAAGTGTACCATTTTGTTATTTGTTTTGAATTTCGTAAGGATAAAAGTTCAATCGATATTCGTGTAATTTTTTATAGGTATAAACTTGGTAATAATGCTATAATGACAGCACGCAATAAAAACCAAGCCTTTGGAGAAAATTATGTTAACGATCAAAAAGTTGTGATGTACCTCCCCTTGGAAGTACATCCCTCGAAGTATCAGCGTGAGCAAGAGGTGTAAGGTTAGCGAAAGAACTCGGATCATACATTATCTTAATATGACTTTATTAAGATATTCAACTTAAACTTTTAACAAATATAATTACAATAATTAATATGAGAGAATCTACGATGACACAATACGCAACACACTATATATATTTATATTTCTAATTCAGATAAATATTTCAATAATCGAACCGCTTAATCCTCAATTCTAATAAAGTGTAATCAATCCTATCTTATATTATTCCGTAATGCTACTTGTCTTTATCTGCAATGGTATACAGCTTGACGACTAACTTCTAGTAGAACACTAATATGTTTATCCACGACACGTAGAACTTAAATCTTGAACCACGAACTGCAATAATCATGAACTGCCACAACGCACCTCAATTGTCTAACATTCCTTTACATTGCCATCACGCTTACTCTAAGATCCTATATTATTTGCATCTCTTCACTTCTCGATTCTTGGATTTGGTTGGAAAAGAGTTGCCATTAATTCTGGCCCAAAGAACCCAAAGGACTTGTTAAAGAAAAACGCGTAAGACGTCACAAAGTGTAGCGTTGATTTGAAAATATTTGGTCTGATTGATTTTTTTTTCTCTTCTAAATGAACAGTGTGGAAGACCCAAACTTTCTGTTAAAAATGATGCTCCGACAGTACTGTTGGAAGCCAATTCATCTATCTATTATATTAACTGAACATAACACGAAATACTTGAAAATTTTTAATTATGCGCCCATTACTTGTTGATTGGGTTGTGTGGTTCGATACTACTACACGACGACGCTCGGCCGCATATGTCCTACAAAACAATTGCGAAATTAAATGAATATGAAATTTTCCTTCACCCAGCTTATTCGTCAGATCTTTCGCCAACCAATTTTTATTTTTGAAAGCATTTAGATCAGCTTTTACGAGCTAAACCAGAGGTACCCAACCTTTTTTTCCGCTGGGCCGCATATATACGCCAGTTATTTCACGCGGGCCGCAACATGAGGAGAAATGGGGGAGGGGGGGAGAAATGCTTTAAGACCAAGATAATATTGAAAATTTAAAATGCGGACAATTGATCAAAATATTTTTATTCCGCGGTTTTACTTTTTTAATTATTTTTATACATTTTATTTTTGTCATTAACACTAAATTAGAAGCATTTAAGAAATCCTTCAGTTTCTACATCAGGAGAAACGGTTTCACATGATTAACAATAATACTACAAACCTCATAGGATGTCTTTGTTACCGCTGTGACATTACCATTGACAAAACACACTGGGTGCTGTTGCAAAGATTATTCAAGAAAGCCTAGTTATGACCTCTTGAAATAGTGAGTGAGTGAATATTAACGTCGCACTGTTCAGCTACACGAGGGCTTTTGGCGACGGACCACGTAATTTTGAACCATGGTCAAGTGACGTGGACGACACCTGAGCTGGCACCCCCCTCTACTAACTATCACACCACACCAGCGGGAGGACGTTTCAGCTCTCGATAGATTTAGCGTGCATTGGTGCCCTACACGGCGGGTCCTTAGTGGTACTGGGCTCGAACACGTGGCTTGTCTTGTCACGATCTGATACTTATACCACTCGGCTTCCACGGCCACAACTCTTGAGAGATCTTTGAGGCAAATTGTCATTGAATGATTCCTGTTTATTGGTATTTTTAAATACAGCACTTTCATGACAATTCAAACAATTACTGATCCATGTTTGTTTTTCACTACAAAATAGTCACCCCTCCCCAATCGTCTTGAAACGATATATTTTCTTCGAATATTTTTCGCTTATGAGATATGAAAGATAGTTAAAAATTAGTTCCACCCGTAAAATGGTCGCTACTCCACTGTTGTATGTTATCACTAACTGGTAACCGTTCCAAATAGAAAAGAACATCGATTCGTACCCGTACGACACCGACAGCAAAAAGCAGCATTGATATATTTGATTTCTTGCTAAGGAATTTCCCACCAAATTTTTAACACAATGTTCTTAAATAAATAAATTTCTTTGAGCAATGGACGTGACCGGGCCACTTAAAAAGGCGCGGTGGGCCGCAGGTTGAGTACCGCCGGGTTAAAAATTCGATACCAGAGTTTAGTGATTCCAAAGATCAGAGAATTTCCTTAAGAAAACCCCTATGCACTAAAATCTCGTTTGGAAAGGCGTATTGAAGCTAATGGAGTTATATATTTTGATTAAATAAAGTTTTCGAAAAGAGATGCAGTTTTATATATTCACTGAACACAATCCTATATTTCAGGCGCGCCAAACTAATAGTTCAGAATTATGAAATTCTCCACCAAAAGATAGTTATTTGATTTTAGTAAGCTGTTAATATAAATAAAAATAAACGGATAACAGGGCATGTGTGTGTTAAATTCGTTCCAGGTTTTAAAAATTATGCTAATAGCAGAGTTATATTACTATCAATTTAGGTTTAATATAGTAACAAATGTTACTATTAAACCAAATTAACCAATTGTTACTATTAATGGCAAAGAACATGTAAAAGTTTTTAGTTCATAGCAATGTTGATACGTATTGTAAGCAATTTTTTCAATTCCTTTTATTAGCTCGCACTCTCTATATACTTATTTATCTTGGTGGAATTTTCAATCGTTAATAAAATATATTTTAAAGCGCTCAAATGAGCTGAAAGTTTATACACCGTAAAATCCGTCATATACCACGCACTCATACTTTAAGGCTGATTTTTTTAATTTTAAAGTATATTCGCGCCGTATAGCACGCACCCTTTTTTCAGAAAGGAATGTGAAATACTGGTATACACACACACACATTGCTCTTATGTTTTGAAGTCCTTTATTATATATATAGAGGTATTGTCCCAGACCTTTGAAAGAAATGGTATACTTCTAGAAATACAACTCTTTTAGTTCAGAAGGCAAGTCGTTTCTTTTAAACAGTGTTTCGAAAAATGTAGAAATAATTTTTTTTCCTGCTAATCTCTTGGTTATTTTTAAAGCTATCGTTTTTGTACCCGGCATATAAAGTGCACCCTGAAGTTCCGATCTTAATTTTTGTGTTCAAAGTGCGCGTTATACGCCGGATTTTACGGTACATGATTATTTTGGATGGCAATACAATAATTTAATTACAATTAATAAAAACTAATTCATTAAAACTAATTACTTATAGAATTACAAATACAGCCACGTTGGTATCATTTTTGGTGACTTGTGTCAAAACTTGAAAAGGTTTTTTTCTCACGTTTTAAAGCATTCAGTTGAACTGAAATTTTATATACACGATTATTCTGGATGATAATATACTTTAATTATAATTAATGAAAATTAATTACCACTTAATGTTGTGATTCTATCATATGTAACATATTTATATTAATTGTAAATATTTAATAAAAAATAGCTAAAATAAAATTTTTCTTTGTTGACCTAAGTAGGAATTGATTTAAATTTTTTTATATTACTTGTTTTAAAGAAGTCGTGAATTTAAAAAACTGTAGATTTTAAGTAATATAAGTTATAAATTTTAGCCTACGTGCTTTTTTCTCCCAGTGAAAATATTTCAATGATATGGAAATGACGAAAAATTATCTCTCATTGTCCCCTTCCCCTTTCTCTCTCTCTCTCTCTCTCTATATATATATATATATATGTGTGTGTGTGTCTTTTGTTTCATTTCATAGATATTGCTATGACTATATCGGCATGTTCAAGCCATAAATCTTCAGTATCGCGTGTTAGTATTTGTATTTCGATAAAACTCAGAAATAATTTATGACCCTTTCGCATTCAGGTCGCCTACATTTTTATACAATATAAAAAAAAGAAAACTAAATCTTAGTAAACAAAAGAACAATAAATTCTTAAAACAAGTTGTTGTAGATTGAGGTCAGATTATTTAAGTTTCATCCGTTGATTTTATAAAGTCCTTTTCATAAATACATCAAGATACAACCATACAAAAGATGATATCGTCGGCCTAATTATCAAAATGCGTTACTCCATCTGGGGTGCTAATTTCTTATAGGAGTGCTATGCACCAAGCTATGTCCGCCAAGATGCGCGATAACATTACAATATGGTTACCTTGATATTTGTTTTGTGTGGTCATGTGTATCGTTCGTGTCAAACAGTGCTTGGCGCGTAGCACTCGTATATCAAATTAGTTTCCTTTGTGGATTACGCATCCTTATAGTTAGGTCGACGATATGTGTTTATTTTTTACAATTTAAAGTTATGTTCAACAATTATTATATTAAATGAGAACAAATTAAATTTTGAGCAACTTTTCTAAAATATGTAGTACAATCATTACCAAAGACATTACCAATTTAAACAACTATGGGAGAACTCATTGCCTGCTGTAGAGTATGGAATGTAGCATCTCAAGTCGGGAAATGTCAGCTAATTTCAATGTCGCGGTATCACTTCGATTTCGTAAGAGATTTTGAATAATTTATTCAAGCATATAAATCAAAGTCAACATTGCTCTCATTTTTTAACGTCTGTATTTACAAAGGTGGATCAAATATAAACGAGGCATTTTTAATAGCGGTGGACAGTTTTTATTTACTCTGCAATAGCGACCACAGAAAGTTACCTAAAGTTTGAGTAATCATTTTGGCATCATTTTATTCTTTATATATTCTGTTATAAATGATGTCATGACAAGAACATTTAATTATGCATCATTGCTTTTTTCCTTCCTTCACGGAAATATATATATTTGTTAAACAGCTGCATTGTTCACAGCTTTTGTTTCATTCAAACGCTTTCTTTGTACTCGTGTACAATACCGACGATCAATTTCGTCAAACTAAAAGATGTCGCCAAATGCCGTAATATGTTGCCAGTTGTGAAGACCGTTTCCGCTCACGTTCAAGGCCGTAGTAGCCGAGTGGTCAAGCTATCGGATCGTGGCTGACCTTGTCACGAGTTCGAGCCCAGTGCCACTAGAGACCCGCCATGTAGGGGAGCGATGCACGTTAAATCTGTCGAGCGCTCAAACGTCCGTTGGTGTGGTGTGGTAGTTAGGAGAGGGGGTGCCAGCTCAGATGTCATCCACGTCACTTGACAATGGTTCAAAATTACGTGGTCCGTCGCCAAAAGTCCTCGTGTAGCTGAACAGTGCGACTTTAATATTCACTCACCCACCTGCTCACGTTCAAACATAGTAATAACAATATCATTTGGCGACATTTTTTAAGTTGGTGTTGTCTTTTTGAGCGGTAAAATTAGTCGATGGTATAATACGCAAGTACCACTTTCTTCACTTTACATGTCTTTAACCCTCCTCTAGGCGCGCTTCGAAAAGCTCCATCCACAGGCGCGTGACATCTCTCAGATGCATTACCTCATACTTAAGTTTGTAGATAATTTAATCATTTTACTGGTGAAGTTTGACTTAAAATATATTTGACATGAAATAATATTTAAAATAGAATCGGGAATTGAGATATTTATACGAAAAAACATAAAAAAGATGATGGTTGGTTATCACCGTGTCACCACTATTTATATTTTAAGATGCCTTGTTGGAGTCTTCACAAATCACCTTACAATGTTCAAGGGACGCAGATTTTTCGTATAATGCATTACAAAATTTTAATAATCTTTTCTTGATGTCCCGACAAAAGAGATCTGTACTATCTTTTCTAAGTTCCTGGTGATGTTTCTTTTGGTTTTTCCATCTTGAATGGGGCGTTGTATTCTAGATATTTCTTCAATTCTGAGTCATAATGAAGGAGGCGTGTGAATGTTACACTCAGACAGTCTTCGCAGGTGCTCTTTCAAAAGTTTATGACCTAGTTTTCTCTTCATTCACATGTGCTCGAGGATCTGAATGATTTTGATTCCCATTCAGTTTATTTTTTCCCATGGGAGTTTATTCCAATCTCATTGAGGCTTGAATAAAATACAGTCACTGGCTAGGCGCGCAGAATCCTTTAGATGTATCTCAACTCCCAGCAAAAACAAACAATCAAACAGAAGTTACAAAATACTTGTTTCAAATTATTTTCGTGTAAGACTGAAAACTACTTTATTTTGCAAGAAAAAATCAAAATTAACGAAATAGAACAACATTATAAAAACTGACGTTGTTGGACGCGCTGCAACTATCGGATTCAATGGCCCCTGTCGCCTGAAATATGAAGAACCTCGACACTGAATCCTAGGCCGAGTGATTAAAGGCAGATAGAAAAAGGAGGGGCATGTTCCAACCCACCATGTGAACGCAGCATCGAAACTATTTTGATTGTGCATCTGAGAAATTCGCGTGCCTAACTAAAAGCTAAGAGTATGCTGACGCGATGTCATAATAATGTAAAAAAAACTGCATTTTTTCCAGTGGTCTCCCAGTACATTATTGATTAAAACACCGGACCCTATAAATTTAACATTTTAGACATTAGATCAATGAATTAACACAAAGTACTTAATGCAAATGCACAGCCAATAATTCTTAAATTTTCAACGAATGAAAATGATCATTACATTGTAATTTTTCTCGCAGATTGAACGTTCGGTTCACTATCAATCTCAAGTAAGCAAAGGATACAAAGTGTCTAAAAATGGCTGTGAAGAAGTTAAAAATTTGGTTCAAAATAATTTATAGATAATAAGTCTAACTGGAATTAAAATTTATGACCTTATCCTCTTGATGACCCACGAATCATAGTTAATGAAATTAATGATAAAATATACACGATTTATGAAAGTGTGCAATTCATTATTCAGAATAAGTTGTAATTTATCAAAACCACTTTAAGGTAGGTGCCTAAAATTCTGATAGCAAATCAAAAGGTGATAAGAACATAAATTTTTCAAACAATTTGAAACGCTATGAAGCTGAAATAGATGAATTTTTGATGCAAATTTTAATTCGTGACTAAAGTTTGGGGCATCATTCAACCCTGAAATACAGCAACCCAGTATAAAATGGCACAAAGAAAAGTGCATTAGAATAACAAGGATAAGTAATATTTCAAAAAAGTTTTTTTTAATCTTTATATTCGATTCGCCATGCAAGCATTTGATGTGGTTTTATTTTAAAATATCAGTTGAAAGACATATTTTTCAATTATACCACTAGTTCAAAGATTTAATGAAAAAGATATCACGTCCAATTTCATTCTCTTGAAGTTTTATGTAGTACAATTTCAGTGGCGCAACAGCCCATGAGGGCCAGGACCTAATATGCCTATCCCAATATATGTAACAACTGGGCGCGGAGGTACATGAACAGATGTCTCGATCAAGTGGTCAGTCTATAGCGAAACCCAAGTGTTTAATCTCCAAGCAAGCATGGTACTCGTTTATTGACCCACTGAAGGTATGAAAGGTTGAGTCGACCTTGCCCAGCCCGATTACAGAACATCGGATACGCTACCACCGGGTCTTTTATGTAGCATAATTATACGAATATTTACTTTATACAACGAAATTATGCCACATGTTAAATGTTTGTCTTCCCATTATTCCGTTAGACGAGTATACAGCGGATCTGCTACACCCTGAATGGAACCTAAATTCATAGTGTAGAAGTTATAAGAAACCATAGTCTAGGTTTAATCTTTGGCGCAATTGCAAATTTTTTTCAATTCCTACTATTAGTTCACTTATATATTTCGTGCATGACACTCGATGTTAATACAGTTTTTTCAAGTATTAACTCATTAACTAAATTAAAAAATGAATAGATAGTAATAAACAAAAATAATAGTCCAACAGCATATATAGAAAGGAAAATCGTTGTCCCTGTAGCGTGTTGGACTTCTAATTCAAAGGTCGGGGGTTCGAGTCCTACCTGGGATGGCCTAATTTCTGAGAATGTGATTTCTTTTTTACTGTACTATTTTATTAGAAAAATTAAATTTAATTAATGAATAAACAGTAACAAACAAACAAAAAATAGTCCAACACCATATACTGAAAGGAAAATTGAAAACTGCAAGGAAAATCACTTTTTATTTCGTCACTTAATATTGTGCTTCTGTCATATGTATATACATATTTATATTAATTGTAACTATTTAATAAAAAATATCTAAAATAAAAAATTTTGTTGACTTAAGTAAGAATTGACTAAAATTTTTTTTTTCTTTTATATTCTTGTTTTTATGACACTGATGTTCTTTCCTCCATCAATAGTCCGAATATTGATCAACAGTAACACCAGATCAAGGTTCACGAAATTCATCGTGGTAAGATGCTAGTTGTACGCCTATCGTTAACCGTAGCTTTGAGCACCATACAGGTGACAGTATGATTTGACTCGGTTCTCTCCCCCCCCCCAATTTTGAGGAAGGGGTGGTCAGAGGTCTCCCACCTCTTTCCCTTCCGCCAACCTCAAGAGAGGACTTGCGGCTCGATGACTATTTGAGTATTCCCATGCCGCAAAGTCATTATACATTTACAAATATCCCTGCTTTCTCCGGGATTCGAAACTAGGTCCTACGGCACAGCAGTCAGCGTCACTAACCACTATATCGATTGGGTGGCACATTGAATATATACTCTCTGGTAGCAGTGCCATACTTGCTATGTAAGGAAGCCAGCTCTTGTGTTGTGCTCATATTTTCAACCAAACCTCTAATGAACACAAGGAAGTGGAGAGGTGGAACATCTGTCCCGTGGTTCATCTATTGCAATTGAAAAACGACAAAACTTGCATGATTTTTTGGCTATTTGAATCCCAATGTTTTCACTCATATCTTCAACTCGAAGGACAATTATATTTGCATTCAAACCTACATTTTAAAAATTGTTTCGACTTTCCTGAGCAAAGTTCCTCGGTCAACACTTTCTTTAAAAACATTCCCTTTCACTTTATCTGTTAACTGTGTGCCACTTTTAGCTAGGACGGTGACAACTATATATTTGGCCTTAGTTAAGAATTCACTTTCATTTATGGATTTACTAAACAATGTCCTCCAAGATGTGAGTTGATTTTGTATCTTAGAAAATTTTTTGGCACGGACTTTACCCTCCAGCTGTGTATATATCCTCTGATGTTTTGCTTCGATGACGACGGCTCAGGTTGTATTCTTTCATCTCGGCCACACGATTTCGTTGCAAATCGCATACAATGCTTTCTCGCTGGATTTGATAAAGAAGCCTTTGAAACTTTATTCTTAAAATTGCCAACACTCAATGTCTATTTTTCTTTTCCCCTTCTCCGCCATCGTTGGGCACTAAAGTAAAAAGACTTCAACATGAATAAATAGTGAAATTGAAAATATCTTGCACACAATATCACTCAAAAATAGTGACGTAACGTGGACCCTCGCTAACCCCACATCGCGGGGGGCCCAAGGTTCTAGGGGGCTTAAAGCCTGACTGACGCCAAATACGTCGTACCCTTTGAAAGATCCGGCTTGGGGCCCAAAACCTAATTTTGCAAGGGAGGGGGCATAATATTCTACGTTACGCCACTGCTCAAAAACCTGATTATACAAACTAATTTAATCACAATTATAGTTGCAAATGACCCGAAACATTTTTTAAAAAATCTTATGATTTCTTAAGTTAAACTTACTGAATTAATCCGCAAATATATCCTCTTTTGAGAAAAATTATTGCTCTTAATGTTTCCTCTACAAAATTCTTGTTAAATTAATGACATTCCCAATATTTTACACACGCTGATTAGTAACTAGCTGAAGAAAATTATCACTAAATAAAATAGAATATAACATGTTTCACAATTAGACGCTGACACGAACACCTCCTTATCACAGTAGTCAGCCGCAAACGGCAAATTGTGATCAACATAATTAAGTTTTAAACATACAACACACAAACCATTTAAAAAAACTCAGGTACTAAGAGGGAGTTAAATCATCTTAATAACTGGGAACAAAAGTCAAAATTAAGGTCACAAACATGTTTTTCATCATAATTTTAAATTGCCTAAAGAAAAACTTAGAATTTGTATTTTATACATTTCGAAGAACGGGTAGTACAATATCAACCTTCAGCTTAGGAAAAGATGCTCTTTAGCTTTAGTTTTTGCAGAATTACTAGATTGAGACTGTTTAAGCATATCTGATATTTTTTCCTGCAGTTTGTGAATATTACATTAAAACATTTAGCCCAGTGCTTCTCAAACTTTCAATACTGGCGCCCCCCTTTTCGATCTCAATTTTTATCGCGCCCCCCTTATACATTAATAATGTACTGAATGCAATAATAATGAACTTTGATGCTAAAGCTACAATAGGCGATCTTAATTATAAACCATACAAATTAGTAACATAAGTATTAAATTTTGTATACTACTTTTAAGTAATAAATAAATAATATAATAGGATAATTATTATGTGTGTTATTTTTCCTTTCTCTAATTTTTAAATTGAACATATTGCAAAATGCGGTGGCTGCTTAGAAGACAAAATATAGATATCTGCTAAATATAGAAAAAGAACTCAGAGGGTCAATTTCTAATCATAAGCATTCCTTATAAAAACTTTACTTCCATGGGCTTGTCTTGGAAAGCAATTAATATTTATTAAACTTGCTCTTAATTTAGTAATAATGAATTAGTTATAAACTACTATGGAGCACTTACATTAAAAGTATACCGGCTGAAGTACCGCTTGCCCGAGTTCATTTATAAGAAAATAAAACATTATTGAAATAATCGCTGAATTTTGTAAGGAGCGTAAAGCCAAGTGCGCGACAATGTTTACAAAAATGTAAAATGATTTTTTTTAAATGATTGCTCAAAGTATAATTAGTTTAAAGCGAACTATAATTTTAAGCCTTACAGAATTATCATTTAGAATTGATGTTGAATAATGAACATTAATATAAAATTCAGATGAAGAATAATTGTATTATTTTTAATATTTAAAGCGAAAAAACTTCAACATGTTTTAACCCTGGAGCAGGCGCGCACTCGATACTAATGGTCCAGCGGGGTTATTGAGTCACCCCAATCCTTTTTTTATAATTATTTTTATAATACACAATAAAAATCGTAATTCCAGTGAATAATTTAACTATGAGAAAATATATTTACCTACTTTCAAGGACTTTTCAATTTTTCTTTGGTAACAAATAAACAGTTTTGCCAGAATTAACGATTTCGTAATCTATGTGTCCCGCGTGACCACTTCCGGGTAAAAAGTGTATTCATTATGATAATATATATGTTACTAATAAAAAATTTTGTAAAACGTTTTTCGTTGGGCTTTATATATTTTAGAATACTCTTAAATAATCTCCGTGGTTTTCCAAATATCATAAAACTCTTTTCATGGGAAAAAAGCGCAACAGAGAAATACATTACTTACAACTTCCCTAAATGAGAAACAAACACACATAAGAGAGGGGTCACATAAGTAACTGTACGAATAACTTAGAAGGTCAAACAGATTACAGCTATAATGTGCAGTACTTTTCAAAAATAATGACAGTGACGAATTTTTTATGTTCCTAAATTTTTTCGATTCTGCGTCTGGTATCTGTTTTTTCTCTGAAAGAGTTGTATGTTAGGTTTAAACAGAAAGCTCAATAAAAAAATCTCTCATCATGGGACTACAGCAAATCAAATAAAAGTTTTTTATTTGATTATAGGATCAAAGATAGCTAATCAGGTATTAAAGAAGTTTTTATTTTTGTTGACTAAATACCGCGCGCCTATAAATTATATCAGAGTAAAAGTGCATTTTTTATTATGTCTGAAAGCATTTTGTTTTACTTCATTCCAGTAAATTAAATATTTTTAAATCTTTTATTTTCGATATGCTCGCGCCCCCCTCGTAAGGTTATCGCGCCCTCCCCCCCAGTTTGAGAAACACTGATTTAGCCTATTAGCAGTGAGGATGACTTCTCATAATCATTTAGTTGATTCCTTAAAATGTAGAGCCGTTGGCAAGGTTGAAGCTGGTCAGTCTCAACTGGAGGTGGCTCGATCGTTACATGTGGCCCTAAAGGGGTCTCTTGGCTCTGTAGAATTAATTCCAAACAAGTTGTACTGTCACCAAAATGGTTGGCCAAGGTCGTCACAGAGCATCAACATCTGCACAGGATCGCTAATTGGCTTAAAACGCACGACGACATAGGTGGACAACGGCTCCTCAGCTTGCTCGTGATCTTGATGCTGTGCCTGGAAGCATTCCTAGGCAAGCGCTCTACAGCCGTCTTCCGAAGATTGTCCTTTACGTCCGGCATCTGGTCTGAGGCGTCCTTTTGATTGCATTTAGCAGGAAAGATTGGGTATTGTGGAGCTGAAAACATCAGTTGCCGGCGCCACAATGAGACGTGTTCTTTTCAGTGATGAGTTGAAATGTACCAGACAAAGTGGTTCTCGTTGAGTCTTCAACTGGAGAGAAAATGGAGCTTTCTTCTATCCCTCCCATGTAACAAAAATCAACAGATTTTGGGATAAAGGAATCCTTGAATGTGGCGGCATAATTCTGGACAGTCGTACACCCCTGTACATTTTCGATGCGACTACTAACAACTCACAGTGCTATATGGATGACATCCTAAAAGCCTATCAGATTTTTCTGAATGCAAGGATTCGGACGACATTATTATCGACGAAAATGAGCAGTCACAATGAACTTGTATTGTTGATGGTTTTTATTAGGGAGGAGATATTCGCCATATGGATTGGCCCTCGAGGTCTCCAGATCTAAATTTTATTGAATATATTTGGGATGATCTAAGAAAAGCCATTTCTCACAGCGTAGTCCCCCTCCCAGGACCCCCTAGAAGTCAAACGTCGTGTTAGAAGAATGGGCTTTGTTGCCACAAATATTTATTGACATCCTCATAAACAGTATGACAGCATATTATGAAGCTTTGTATACCAGCGCACAGTAGTCACACTTCAAATTAGATAAACTTTTAACAAGTTGAATTCTTTATCTGTTATTCATTTCTCACTTTTTGGTATATCTTGTATTTTAATTCAAAATTAAAATCTTTTCTGTATTGTTACATTGCTATATTCTATCTCATACTGTAATACGTCTCTGTGTCAAATTTCGTGGCAACACAGTTAGAATAGATTTCCTTTCAGTGTTCCTAGATTTTATGTTTGTGACTTTAATTTTGGATATGAGTATAGAAAAATAAGCTGTTAAAGTTTTGCAACATAATGATTGGTTGGAAAACATAACGCACTACTGCACGCCTTTATTTTTATTGGGTAAAAGCTTAACGCGGCTGACTTGTCGGGATATACGCCAATTTTCATAATTTTTTCTGTAGATAAAGATTTCTACAGGATGAATCGGAGGGCTCGCGAAATGTAATTTAGAAACCTCTTCTATATAACCATTCCTTTCCAAGACTTAAACGTCTAAATGATCTGTAGTAAATGCAGTAATAATAGTAATTAACTCTTCATAAAAATTTCATGTAATAGAGGACTAATATTTTCTATGAAATTCAGGTTTCATAATTTTATGTTATACATATATTATAAATAAGTAAAGTATTTATAATTAATATATCAGTTAATTTTGAGATTCAAATGTCACTCTTTTCTGAAACCTCTTATCATGCAGATCATAATATCGTCAGTACTTTTCTGAATTTTAACGATATTCAACTGGATTTTATCAATTCCTAATATTAAAGTTCACTCTCTTCATATATATATATATATATATATATATATATATATATATATATATATATATATATATATATATATATATAAATGAAAGTGAAAAAGTACTAGAACCTACAGTGCTAAAGATGTAAGAAATTGGAATTCATCAGACACAACAAATGTAGATACAAAAAAAGTCTTTGGATAAAACTAGATACCTATTATGATTTCTAAAGCTGTCGCTGAATTAGGCCAGCGAATTAGGGTTAGCAATGTTTTGTGGATTCAACCTTCCCCGTACAGCAGAAGTTTTCGACATAATAGGAAAGAAAAAGAGCCAAGTTGAAAAGTAAACCTAATACAACACGTGGATGATGAACCTAATAATATAGTAAAAAGAAATTGAGAAAAGAGAACAATAATGAATCTCTCAAGGAGAGAAATAATAAAAAAATTATATAGAAAAAATTAGGAAAAACTTACTTGTAAAATAAAATCTGGAACTCGAGAAATCAACCTTTTACGCTAAGATCCCACGCGAAATGACGTAAAAGATTGAAACGCCAACATAAGAAGGAAAAACCGTGGTGCCACCTGAATAGTTATTTTGCAATTAAACTAACCACTAAGATAAATTAAAATAAACTAAACATAAGAAGTTGTAAATAAAATAATGAACAAAGTTAAGAATAAATAGTATCAAATAGAAATATATTAGAAAGTTATTACTTGGATGATTATATACTAGATAGTTATATTGCAATTAAAATAAGCACTTAAAATATTTTAAAATATTTATTTATATATAATTTTCAATCATTTATAAAATACTTTTTATTCATCCACTGAAGTTCAAATACATAAAACTTGTAGTTGATGTTAACACATTTTTTCAAGTATTAGTTCATTAATTAAATCTTTTTAATTTTAAATTTATTCTGCGTTATTTATGAAGTAAGACTTATCTGCAACAGATGGCGCCAGTATGTCTTTCTAACGAATTGACTTAATTTTTTTATAAAACTTGTTTTCTTGAAAGTTGCTCTATATAATTTATAACAAAACTAAAATAGAAATACACTCACATAGACAAAAAAAAAATTAACGCACCAAGAAGGAGTCGTCAAAATGAAATGAAATTTTACATACGTAATGACTACTTTGATATAAGTAATTGATTAGAAAATCAAAGAAAAGGATAATTTATTTCAGGGAAAAAGGCAAAAGAACGGAGGATTTAATACCCTGTTCAACCTCCTCTAGCGCGAATGCATGATGTGATACGATCGAGCATTGAGGTATACAAGTTCTGTATGTCTTGAGACATTTCGTTCCATATTTGCAAGGTTCCATATTCCAAGGTTACAACCTTGCCTCTAGTTCATTCAAACTCGTGGGATGCCCAACTCGCCACCCCAAATGATCCCATATGGTCGATTGGAAACAAATCTGGGGATCGGGCATGCCAAGTAAGGGTAGTAAAAGTGTGTAAAACAGTCTTCTGACACCTTTGTCGTGTGAGGCCGAGCATTGTCTTGTTGAAAAATGGCTCCTGGGAGCCGTTGCATGAGTGGCAACACATGTGGTTGCAGGATATCATGGACATACCGCTGGGCTGTCATGGTGCCACAGATCAATACTAGGGGTGACCGTTTATTTTAGGCAATGGCACCCCATACCATCACACCAGATGTGTGAGCGGTGTGTCGCTGTAAAGCAAAGGCAGGATTGAGGCGTTCACCACGGGATCTCCCCACACGAACATGATTGTCATCACTCCTGAGATTGAATCTGGATTCGTTGGTAAAGACAACCAGGTTCCAATCTTCTACAGTCCATTTTCCTCGTGCGTGCCACCTTTGGAGCAGAGGCGTTGATAAGTGGGCATCAAGGGCAACACACGTAATGGGCGCCGTCCCAACTGCCCTTCAGCCAGGTGCCTTCGTATGGTTCGAAAAGACACAGGAGCCCCAAGTGAAGATGCTACCTGTGCCTGGATGGCGGCTGGTGAAGCAGTTGGCTGTACGCGTGCATTTCTTACGATGCCACGTTCTTCTCGACGACTACTCTGTCGAGGGCATCCTGAGCCTGGCATTCGTGTAAATGACATCTCTCGGAGCCACTGGCCCCAACACCTCCTCGCAACAAAATCAGAGTGGCCTAATTGACGAGCTACTAGCCCAGCTGACCACCCAGCTTCCATCATGCCGATGATTCTCCCCTCTCAAACTGCGACAGCTGCTCATATTGTCTTCGAAAATGACGTAATGGCATGTCTAACTCAGATTTTTCTTTGTAAACGGTTCAGCACACTCAAACAAGCTTTGGTTACCTGTTTCATACTCCACGGAGAACGACGTTAAACACCATCTACCGTCTTTACGTACTGCGCAATTATGCTGCATTTCTAATAATTTACATATCTCCCCCGACATGTACCTTCATGCCAAGTTTCGTTACGATCCCGCAATTATTTCTTGGTGCGCTAATTTTTTTGTCCATGAGTGTATATATTGATATATTTTGCACATGAACATTAAAAAAAAAAGAAATTTTAATTTCAGAGTATTGAGCATTCGGGTTTTTTTCGCAAATGAAATTTCGACGACAAATAGCGATTATATGCAAACCCCTCGCACCTAAAGAAAGTTGAATTGAGATTAAATCCCAACACCTACGAAATTCGACTAAATAGTCCAATCGTAGAATTGATTGCATATGCTTAACTTAAGTGAACGATCACGTGAAGAATAAAATGCTAAGCGCGCGATTCTTGCAGCTTAAAAACAAATTGTCATAGCTGCTCTGGAAAAATATATAAAAAAAATCATCTGCCGTTTTTAAACTTTAGTTTCTGTAGACCTTCTTAGAATCGAAGAAAGAATACAAGCTAGAAATATTTATCGTGCTTTGTGTAGTATTGAAAATCTGATCTTTCGCGTTCGTTTCTCATTTTCTCGTAAATCTTTTTCTATTCCACAATATAAATATTTGCTATAAATAATTTTTTTTTTAAAAATATTTCGGAAGCAAACTTTATTCCATGCTTCATTTTACTCGTTTTTATTCTATATTTCACATGTATTTCCAAATTTTAGTGATAATTTGTGTGTTGTGTGTTGTTCACTGCTTGCAATGCTAGTAATAATAATGACTGTTTTCTAGTTTGCATAAAATATGGCAATTTTATTGAAATTTTCAGAATTGCACCAGGCTGTACCTTTTCTAGTGGAGAAGAAAGATGGAAGCTCGCAGTGTGATGCAGAGGAAATTAGCAAGTGGACAAGTGAATTTCACGAGTGTTTTATCGATAAAAAATACAATGATGGTGGCCATAATTTGAATTCCATAGTTGAAAGGTGCATTATTTTGGTCTCACTATCAAAAAATATTCATGAGATTGTTCTGGGGAATATTCTAGTTAGATGTGGGAGCAGTTGTCTTTGTTACGAAAAGTCCAATGACATTTAAATCGTCAGCTTGAAAATCTGTAGTTTATTTGTAACCTTACAGCAACAAGAGGTCTTGTGAAGAAATTCTATTGTTTGCATTCCATTTTCAACTTTCATTGCCAATACACTGAAAAAAAATTAATTTACGTACATTTTGTTACCAAATACATATAATTCAATGCAAAGTTTTATTTCAAAATGTTTATTAAACTTGTGCTTTAGAAATAAAGGAAGCGGAAAAATACCGCTTCTTAAATACAGGGTTATTTATAATTCCGTCGTGAGGTTTCAAAGCACTACAGTAAAAAATTAAGAATGCAGCAAAAAAAAACATTTGAAAGAATACAAAAGCAGTTCAAGTTTTATTTACATACCTTACAGGTGCTCTTTGTATGAAATCTTGGTTACACGCAAAACATCAATGCGATAATCCATTTCCTGCCACATTCTACTTATCATGGTGCTATCAGTTATTGACAGCACGTGTTATCCTTTCATGTAGTTCTGCTACATTACGTGGCAAAGGGAGTGCGGAAACTTGGTCTTATGTAAAAGACCAAATTTTTTTAATAACACGGAAAGGATAACACCTGTCAATAACGTTGACAGGCGTCAACTGTTGAGTAGAGCGGAACAAGAACTGGGCTATTGCCTTGATGCAGTGCTTCTCAAACTTTCTATACTCGCGACCCAATTTTCAATCATAATTTTCAGGGTGCCCCCCTTACATTCAATAATAATGTATTGAATTCAATAATAATATACTTTGATGTAAATCTACAATATTATATACTTTAATTATAAACCGTACAAATTATCAAGATAAGTATTAAATTTGTATATAATTCTATGACATTCCCATAGGGTCACTGGTGATTATTAAACTTGTTCTTGTCTTAGTACTGTTAAATTAATTATGAAATACACATGCTGTAGTACTGATACTTTTATAAGTGTATTATATCAGTTTAAATGTGTATTTTATTTTATAATATGTCAGAATTTATTTATTTTTTGCTTCCTTTCAGTAAATTAATATTTTTAATGTTTTTTTTCGATATACTCGCGACCCCTAAGGGGGCGCTCCCCACAGTTTGAGAAACGCTGCCTTGATGTGTACCTTGTAACCAAAGTTTCACGCGTTCAATCCCTGTAAAGTGTATAAATAAAACTTGAATTGTTTCTACATTCTTTCAAATGATTTTTTTTCTCGCAGTATTTGTGTTAGTTTTCTTACTGTAACGCTTTGAAGCCGCACATGGAATTATAAATAAACCAGTGTATATATACACACATGCTTTCGAGATATAAAAATACCTTTTTTATGTCTCGAATGTACGAATTTTTTGTGAGAAATATATTCGCAAAATGTAAGGGTATTTATATTTTAAAACTGGCTGAAAATACGCTTCTAATTCAAATGTTCGTTTTTCTAAATTTTATTTTACTGATTTGGAATATAGAATAATGTTAATGATCTTTAACAGACGAGGTAATTTGTTTTTAAGGAGGAGATAAATTATTTTACGAATTTACGATCTATATAAATTTAACCTACTAGCATATTTTTCAGATCTTTTGTTTAAATTACTCATAAGGCAGTCATTGCGAGCACGACAATAAAATAATCATAACAATCGAAGAAACAGAGGATTTGTTAGCAGCTGAAATAACAAGACTTAGCCAGCTTAAATAAACGGTAAACCTCGTTAGCTTGTTAATACGACAACGACAATGAAAGATGCATTTATTTGCTCAGGTGATCATAAGCGCCGAAAGCAATAAAATAATCATCTTATGGGATCCTTGCTTAATCCCTTGTATGTAAACATTGAAGAATAGATTCGTCGTTACTATAAAGTTAACTGCGCGTGCCAATGCCTCGATTTGCTTTGACGAAATGAATCTTCTATGTAATATTTTACTATCTTTAAAATTATATAAAATCTACACACATAAATTCTATTTAGATTCCCATGAGATCTTTTGAATTATGTAAAATATATTCTTTCTCGAACGCGAGTGAAATGCTCAAGGCCAGGAATAGTTGTATCTCATTACAATTCTTTGAATTTTTAAATGGGGGTTATTTAAGGCAATTGCTCCAGTTTGCAAATGTCAACTTTTGTGCTATTTTTTTGAGAAGTTTTATCATGTATTAAATTCATTTTATATTCGCATAGCGGCTGACTAGAAGTCAAGGTCACGGACTCGTAGTTGCCGTGTCATGAGTTTGAGACTAGTGCTGCTGAAAACCCACCATGTAGAGCGGACTGAGGCACATTCTGTCGAGGCTCAAACGTCCTCCTATTGTTATGGAAATTACGAAAGAGGGATGCCAGCTCAGGTGTCGTTCTCGTCACTTGACCATGGTTAAACACTACAAGGTCCGTTGCCAATAGCGTACCTCGTACAGGTTCATAGTGCGAAGTTAACCTAACTCTCACTCTCGCCTACCCTGCGGTGAGCTTATTAATAGTGATGTTTCAGTCGAACCCCATGTTCGAATCCTTAATCCATCAAAAACCATATAATAACAGAACATGCGTGCTAAATCTGCCTGGGCTCAAAATCTTCACGTCGGATGATCAAATCCTCGATTCAACAGAAACAACAACGGTCATGAGTTCCTGACCGTGACCTATAATTGGAAACAGATATATCCGAGAATTTTAGGAAATAAAATTCAAACATTTTGTATAGACTTAAAATCATAACACAAACAAATGATCTAAAAATTTTCAATAAGAATATATGAGCAATTCTACACATTTTTAGAAATCATTTCAAATGTATTTAGATACCAATAAACGTGCAGTGATGTTGCCAAATGTTGCAGTGAAATAAATTTAGATGGCATTTTTCTTTTCTCAGTGGCTCGACAGCCCAGGGTGGGCATTGACCTTCTCAAGAAGCCTTTTCTAGGCCAGCTTTCTTTTTGCTAGTGTTCTCCAATTTTTAGTTCTCATTACTGGGAGATCTTTTTATAGGCTATCCATCAATCTTAGATTTGGCCTGCCTTTTCACCGTGTGCCAATTGGTTGGGCATTGAAGACTTTTTAGTGGTGTAGTCTTCGTCCATTCTGACTACGTGGCCTGGCCATTTAATTCGTTGTATTTTGATGAAGTTAACGATATCAGATTCTTTATTAGATGGTATTTTACAAAGATTTTTTTAAACACCTTTGCATTTTTACGTAGGTTAACTACTATATAGCTCACTTATGATTGTACAGGAAGTATCTTACAACGAACAGTTAATTTCAGCTTTATTAAAAATGATAAAAGAGTAATATTGAATAGGATTAGAGAACACTTGATTAAGAATGAATATAATTTTAAAATGTTTGAAAATACTACAAAAATTTTATATATAAGCATATGAAAATATGACTTTGCAAAACCCTGTCGATCGTGAAAGTTAGTACACTTTCAGCCATTTAACCCATCTGTAGCTTCAAAGGGTGGCATTAGTGTTAAACAAATCAAATTAAATCACGCAGTTCTAGCCAAACCTATTTCAATTTTTTCAGCAGCTAGGAAATCTTTACTCAAGATAGCAACGAGTGGGGCATCTTCGTTGGGAATTGAAGTGGCAGCTTAGATGTCGTCCATGTCACTTTGTAGTGTTAAGAATTACAAAGTCCGTCGCCCGTAGTCTTCGTGCTGCTTCTGAATGCGACGTTATTAAACCGGTGGCGTGGTATTTGCGGACTCATAACATTTCGTGGCTTGAGCGGACACATTTTTCCTTCATCTTAGAACAGATAAAGGGTGCAGAGATAAATAAGGAAATAAATACTTTTAAAAATCACAAATATAATTTAAAACAGTGTTTTAAAAGGCAAATCTCTTTCACGTGAAATAACGGGGTTTTTTTACCGAAGTTTATCGAATTACAAGGATAAATGCATTGTAACCAATCAGTAGCGCGCACAGGAATTTTTCAAGGGGGTCCGGGGTCGAAAGTTCACCATTCTTGTATCATGCTCCTTTTGATTTTGTCGATTTTCGGGAACAAAACGCAGTAAAAAACTAATTATTAAATAAATAATTAGCATTAATTAATAAACTAAATCATTAATAACAAATACTTAATTAAATTTTACGTACTATATACTTAGAATTATAATCAATCGGAAAAAATAATGGGCTTTTTGGGGGGAATCTGGACCCCCATGACTCCCCTCCCCCCTTGTGTGCGCCACTGTTGCCAATCAAATTTAATTATTTATATTGAATTGTTAAGATATTATAGTGTGAATGCATTTTAAACATAGCGAAATGTAACAAAAATAAAAACTTGCAGATAAATATTTAAAAGTTAATAGTATGTAAAACAGTATAATGAAGGGTATGGACAAATTTTAGGGATTTGTATTTTAGAGTCAAATAAGTATTAGAACGGGTGCAATTACCATAAAATTAATTAGTTTCATTAATGTAAGAAAGAATAAATACAAGAAGAAAAGTAAATAAAACAGATACAAGTAAATAAAAGAAAAATAAATACAAGTAAATAAATACTAACTAATCTTTATTATTAAGGCATAAATGTCATTTACCATTGGATTAAGTTTCAAAACTTAAAGATTTTAGACATTTTTCTAAACTGTTCGATGTTTCGAATTATATTTGTGATTTTTAAAAGTATTTATTGCCTTATTTATCTGCACCCTTTATCTGTTCTAAGATAGGGGGGAGGGGGAATGTGTCCGCTCAAACCACGAAATATTATGTGTCCGCAAATACCACGCAGCCATTAAACCCGCCAATCAATCATTGTGAATCTGTCGCCTCATACTTTGTTTCATATCACGTTTCCTACTATCGCTTCGTTTAGCGAAAAATACCTATTTGGAAAAAATAATCGATGAAATTTCACATGTGTAACCCATTAATAATTAAAATCATTTGAATATTTCAGAATATTACTTTAAATCGAATTATTTACGGTTTCTGTGTACAATTTGAGTTTGAGTAGGTGCAGGTTGAATGCATGAAACCAAAGTACCGGATGTCCGAAAAATATGACTACACTTTCAAATATTAATTACAAAAAATCAAATAAAGATATTCGCTTACGAAGTTTTGTTCGATAAGGAAAATATTTATTTTTTTTTACAATGCTCTATAGCACCCTTTCAATGTGAGTATTAGCTGCGTGAAACACACCGATTTTGTAGGAGTTTTATAGCCACAATCTATGAAGCCTTGAAGGACAACAATATGAATAGCCAGCAATCACTTTATCAGTGTCATTAAGGCTGTTTTCGGTTAATGTGTTAAAGACTAGGTCCCGAATTCGGAACATTTTTTCAGGTATAAAATAAATGAAGCATTAATATGATATTCTATCTTCACTATCCTTTAGAGAGCAGCATTATTTATCATATCCAATTTTTAACCGAGTTGATTCATTTTTTCTGGTATAAAATGTGTTTCACGTTTTTTCTCCTATACCGTAACGTTATATTGGCTATGCCTTCCCGTATTAAAATGAAAAAGAAAGTATTCATGGAATATTTTGAAATTTTTAAAAACACTATATTGTTAACAGAGATACGAGCTATAATTCTACAAATTTCTATGGAAATTGAGTCATTTTTCTGTCTGAAAAATGTGCTTCGCGTTTAGTTCAAACTCTCGTACTTCTACCGAAAACAGCCTTAATTAAAGATTGGTAAACAATGCTTTTCACGTATTCCTGGAAGTCCAAGGGTGTTATGTCTAAAAATCTAGGTGGCCATGGTATTGGACTCCTTCCAACCATCACCCGGGGAATTATTTCTCACTTCCAAACTCCAGTGACGTGGTGCTGTAAATGTTTTGCAGATTTAAATTCAATAAGCCATGCTACAACTTGTGCTTGTTCTGGCAGTTGAAGACGTTTTGAAACAAGAATGTTGAAAAACAGGGATATTGCACCACCTGCTTTGCTTTTCAACAAGCATAAATTTGAATATTTTCTTTATGGAACATAAAAAACCGTAAGTGAAAACCTTTGCTTATTTTTAATTAATTTTTGAAAGTGCACTCGCATTTTTAGGACACCCTGTATGATATTAAATAACAAAATTGCATGCACATTAATAATAAATGAGGTACAACCATTTATAACTATTTTGTCTTTTTTCTCTTCTCCGACCAGAATTTTAGAACACAGCGAAGCGTGCTTGGAAATTTTCAGCAAAGAATGTCGACCCGATTTCGATGGATTCAAAATCCTTCTGAATAAAACTATCACACAGATGAAAGATTATGCTTTTATGTATCTTGAAGAGATATATAAGGGTAAGCAACAAATTAATTTTATTTTTTTAAACTTAGTGCTTAATAAAAATTTATACTCCAGTTAAAATGTTACATTGGAGATTTGTAATTCTCTTAATTTATCTTACAATGGGCTAAATTCATCACGGTCACATGAAAAATGCAGTGACGTGTTCCCCGTTTCATTCAAAACTGACACTAGACTTGAACTTTTTATTCGACTTGTAAAGTTTAAATAAAATTTTAGGTTTGAATCGGGTGAATATATTCAAATATTAAGATTCTTCAAAAAAAATTTTTTTTAATTTAAACAAAAAAACTAATATATTGTATTATACATGCATTTTGTTCCTACGCTCGTTATTGTTGGCAAATATATATTTTTTAAAAGAAAATTTTTACAAAATGCATAAGTTGGCAATAATGAAACGCATGAACTGCTTGGCTGGAAATACGTGATTGCATTTGTCGTGAAAGTAGGAGTAGCAAAAAGCTACTCCTTACAGTGGTGTGGAAATTGGGAATGGAATGCCAGCTGAGGTATCATCCTAATCACGTGATCCTGATTCAAACTTTCAAGTTTTGTCGACAATAGCCTTCGTGTAGCTTCAACAAGTGACTTTAATACACAATCAAATCAAATCGCCAGACATTAGAGTAAATGTACGTAAATGATAGGGTGAGTCTTTGCCAATATAAAAACCGTCAGAATTTTAATACATGCTAAATAAATGCCTTGCCTGCCTGGAGAATCTGTTTTTTCAGTGAAAAATTACTTCTAGTGTATCAAAAATAAAAGCAATTTTTTTTCAGCTTGTAAAAAAGCTAACGATATTTCAATTGAAAATAAAAAAATTCTAGTCTCAAAATGCAAATTACTTTGGTGTAGTTTTAAAAAAGCAAGTATTTTTTGTGTGGACGACACTTAACCCTCATTAAAAAGGTATTTATAGATGCTGTGTATAAACTCTATCTAATTTCACGCAAGTCTGTATTAAAAGGACCAAACAAATTGCTTCTATATATTCAGATCATCAGACCTTCCCTATTTGGTGACATGTAGCAAAAACTCATTTAAATGATTTTAAAAAGAGTTCATGTGTGATATTATCATTAATGTTCAATTGCTCCTGAGAAATTCTGTTCTTAGTGCAGTGAGTAAGTTGAAACTCTTAGACAAGTTATAAAAAAAGCAAGCATTAAAATTCTTTAATCAAATCGACAGATTTGTCTACTACAAAAATTGAGAAAATGTACTTCTGCATAAAGTTCTCAAACACAAAGACATTCTAATGTATCCTAGTTCTGCCAAATTGCCACTTTTATTATATTCTTTAGTTACCACTTCATTAGTGTAACATCTTTGTGGTACTACGAGTATTTGTCTCCAGATTTTCTTTCAAATTTTTGGGGCCTCTCAAATTTTTAAATGCGTATTTTAGTGTCACCATTGACATCCAATCAAGATCTTTTTTTATCAGCACATCTTTCCTAAAATTAATTTTTGTCAATTTTTAGACTGTTTTTGCAGTGCGACGTTAATATTCAATCAATCAATCAATCATTAGACTCTTTTTTTTTTTTTTTTTTGCTGAATTCGATTGGCTAGGCTTGTCTCACCAATTGTTCTAATCATTTTATTCCGTCTTTTTTCCTGAAATATTCTTTCAAATTTTATTGTTTAATTTTAAAACAAAGCTCTTTAAATCTTATTTTTTTTATTTTGAATTGGTATTAAGTTAGCAATGGATAATAGAAAATCCTTCACAATAAATTTGAAGTTGGGAGATTAGAACCAAACCATCCTCAACGACATTTGACGACAATCGCGCAGACAACGACTGGAAATAGTTGTAGTTAGTGATATTTCACCCAGAACTGTGGCAACATCTAAATGTTTACTGCTTGTGCCCTGCTAACTGAGCAATTCTAAAAAAATTATCATCTAGATTTTAATTTTATATATTGCAAAGAAAGTTGTGATCTTCTGAAAAATTACTAACAAAAGAATTTGAGCACATTTTTCCGTATAATTATTATTATTAACTTTAATACACGCATTGCAACATTTGGGAAATTGATGGGCAGCGTGAGACATAAAAAATTATTTATTGTTTACAGCTATTCATTACATTATTTACATTTAGATATGTTATTCAAACTACTGAGTATTTCAATATCACAGAATATGTTATTTGTGTGAAGGAGGTAAACACAGAATCTCTTTTCGAGTGTTTCAAACGGACTCTGTCTCCATTCTCTTGGATGTAGGGGCGGTCACTCCTTGCACCTCATATTTCACTCGTGTTTTCGGCTCGTAGGTGGGATCCAGCCTTTGGTTTCTCACGGCCATCGGATGTCGGCGTGATGTCAGATAAAAGAACCTGCAATATTTTAAGAGTTCCCGTGGGGATATGAATGACGTAACGTTACCTGCATATGGAAACTGATCGTGCAGCTGCGAGGCGGGAAAACGTTACAACATATTTCATTATTACTTAAGTGAAGTTTACCTAAGTTGTTTTTTTCCCCTTGTTTGTACTATCAAGAAATGAAAGGGGAGAGAAAGTCCAATGGTAATCTTTACATCGACAAGATTATTCATTCATCTGGGAAATATTCAGATAGCCTTTTATTTATTACGTAATTTTTTTTATTTATTCGAATGATCTAATGAGACTGAATTATATTCTTAGTACTAATTTTTTCCCTCTCTCTCTTTAAAATGTTCGATTATTAATACTGTTCTGTTTGTTTATAATTTTACAAGTGTTTGCTTTTCGTAGGCAGAGAAAAAATAAAAGACTTGGAGTGTGTCGAAACCGTGCTGACTTTACACACGTACGAGTATTGCTTCGAGATTACATATCAGAATCCCAAAGAATCCGAAGAAGATTTCCAAAAGTAAGAACCTTGTCACATTAAATAGATAGAATAGTCCATTGCCCGAAAAAAAAGTGTAAAAAAGCGTTTTGGAGTTATCATGGATGGAAAACCTCCATAACTTGAAACATTTTATGTTAAAGGGGAGCAACAGCTAATATATCGCTTTATTTTTAATTAATCCTCTATTGATCATAGATTTCTTAGTATCACATTAGTGTTATGTTTTCTGTTCTTATGGTTATGGAACTCTGGTTGCGATAGCAACGAAAAAGAATCGTTTGTTCTTACTCAATTAAAAATGACTCAGTAAGATCAAACTATTTTTTTCGTTAAAAATGAGTCATTGCGTTTGTTCCATGAAGAGCTAATTTTAAATGTCTGAGTATTAAAGTTTTTGTTGTAAATACGATCCACAAATAAAATAAATACTGAAACTATTATTATGAATGTCTGATGGCCAATTAACTAATAAGTTTTCCATCTTTTTCAAACTTAATCGAAATATAAACAGAAATAAAAAAACGCTATAAAATCACGAACCCTTAAATGCCCGATTATCTTGAAAAATTTTAACATGTGCAACTGTTTACATTCATAAATATCCCGTATCTAATTATAAAAAAACTCGGAGCCGAAAGCACATAATAAAATTTAAAGTTTTTTGAAACATTATTGGAAAGAAAACGGACTCTTTAACCGTCATCTAGTGCCTTGTGAAAAATAATATGAAAACGTTCTAAACTCTGATCACACCGGTGATCTTGGACCTCAGAGCTGGGAAAGCGTAGTCGCATTACCGTGGGCCCAGAAGGGAGAAACGCATGATCACATGTGTAGATCCTGGTCCTGAACGGGTTAATGTTGAGTCTTTTAAGGTTTAATGATGTGAGATTTAAAAGTTTAGAGAGTAAGTTACCAGTTCAGATGTCTTCCTTGTCTCTCGATTGTTCAGAACTGTGAGGTTCACCGCTAATTGCCTCATATTGTTCATATGTATGAAGTTAATAATAAGCAACCGATTCAAAAATCGAATAATATAATAATACAATGTGTTTCTCTTAAATACCATACATTATATGAAGAGCAGCACATATTTCAATACGATTTTTTCTCTCGATTTTATCTATTTTTAATCAGTGATGTAGTTTTACATAAGTTTAATGTTATCTTCAATAATGTTAAAAATAGGTCACACAGACATTTGAAAAATTAACTTAATTTGAATTCTGCTTCGCACTTCTTGAACCAAATCTAAAGTGCAGCTAATCTTAATAGCTATTTCATCGAGTTGAGCTCAATTCATTAACTTGATTTACAAGAAGAATTACTTATTTCCATTGATATATCAAATTATTCACAAACGGATCAATAATATTTTCAGACATGCGTTTTCAAAGTTGCCGCCATTCCATTTCAACACAATAGACTCCGGAGCACCTAAGTGCTTTCCTGCGTTGTTCTCGCAGTCAAAAATAACTACTTGATAGAATCTCTTGTTACAAAACACTTTTTCAGTAGAAAATTGCTCCAAGATTAATGTGTTATGATTGCTATTCTTTGTGTAGATCAATCAATTTTTTCCTCTACTTTAAAATGCGTTTATTATTCGTCTCATGTATCATAATGCTAAATGGAGTTTGTACTTGATGCGTTGAAGTTCGTTACTTATACAATAGGCTTTTAAATTTTTAAAGACACACATAATACGAGGATGAGTCGGAAAATAAGTTTCCTCTATCGATTGTGGTCAGAGTTGTGTATGAAAGTCAAAACATAGAATAAGACAATAAAGATCAAACATAACTTTGTTTTTTCACGTAAGTACCAAGTACATTAAGGCATTTGTCATACCGCTTGATAAACTTCAAAAAGCCCTTCAGGAAAACTCAGGGCTTTGCATGCAAAAGAGGCGTTTAACGCCTTGTTTGACTTCAGCTTTGCCTTCGAAATGACTTCAGGCTATATTCATCTTTAAAGCCGGAAACAGATGAAAGTCACTTGGTGCGAGATCAGGACAGAATGGTGGATGGTGCAAGCACTCCTAACCAGGAGTTGCAATATGGTTTTCGTTGCCGTCTCCGAGTGTGGTCTTGTATTGTCATCCAACAACAGAACGCCATATTTGAGAAGCTCATGCCGCTTATTCCGAAGCGCCTCTTTCAATTTCGACAGGATGTCGCAGTACCACGTAGCATTGATAGTTCCAACCTCGAAAAAATCCATAGAAAAGTAAACGCTTCTTCCGCATGCAAAGCCCTGATTTTTCCTGGAGGGCTTTTTGAAGCTTATCAAGTGGTATGACAAATGTCTCAATGTACTTGGTACTTATGTAGGAAAAAATAAAGTTATGTCTTATCTTTAATGTTTCTTCTATTTTTTTTTTGACTTTCATACACAACTCTGACCACAGTCGACAGGGGAAACTTATTTTCCGACTCATCTTTGTAAGTGGATATTTGCTTTACAATGTCACAATTTAATATGAAAAACGGAACATCCCGTCACATTTATCATATCTACGATGACTATTGCTGTTTTTCTTACGTAATTCTAAAGATGTATCAATTCCAAGTAAATATTTGATTGTGTTTATCTGTCTAAAATAAATACTTGCCATTCAAAAAAGGTGGAAAAGGAGAGGTTTGTCTACATGCCTTTTGCTTTTAGACAATTCAATGTATTTTATGGCTGTTTGATGTTTTGGTTCAATTTCTTAAGTAACATTTAAATACTTTCATAAATAGAAAAAAAATGTGATGAAAATGCAGACAATCTCTTCTTTTTATATCTCAATCTTTTGAAATCATTATAATTTCAAAAGCGATTCAAATGATTGCAACAGTTTAAATCCATCAAGTGCCGTCAAAACGTTATAGAAATACCTTCATGCTCACCAGTGGAATACAGACCTCTCTTATAGAAGGGGGGCGAGGGAGAATTCGAAAAAAAAACATAGAGGGAAGTGCTGAGGGGTAATCTCTGTGGTAAAAATCTGTTGGCCTATGGAAGGGATTTGACCCCCTCCCCAAATCCCACCCTTGCTTACCCCACTAAAGCTTACGAATTAAAGTAGGTAGGTAAATAAAAATAATTTGGAAAATTTTCATGTCAAAACGCATTTTATTCGAAGAAAGGTTTTTTTCTCTCAATCTCCGACGGACCATAAAAACAAAAGGATAAAAAAGGAATTCATCTGAGGAACTTTGACCCAAATATGATTACTTTTCCATACTATCGCTATGAATATCCAGACACTTTGGTGGAGGAATTTTCTGAGACCCTTTATAAAGAACCTTATTGAGATGAACTTCAACGGTTTTTGAAGCTCTTAATTTATCTAGAGTCCTTGGTCTCCTAACTAGTTCTTAATTCAAGGAAGAAGCGAAGATTAATCGGTGCTAAATCAGAGCTACATGCTTGATGATCAAATATGTCCACTTAGACTATTTAAGAAGCTGGTTACAACAACACTGTGAGAGGGAGTTTTGTCATGAATTTCGACAACTCGTGAAGTCATCCTTCGTTTTCTGTAATGTCTTAGCAGTCATCATAATGCCTGGCAGTAAACAATTTATGCAACTCGTATTTGGCAGATGCAAAAACTTTTCAAGCCATGTTTACGTGTCTGTAACTCAGCTACAAGGGGCAAACTTGCGTCGGTAGTAACAGAGGTTATGGTAAGAGAGATGACCAGTCGCCCATTAATCATTTATACTTTAAACTTCTCTTCTGGCTATTTAGTGTTTTTATCATGATTGAAACAAGTAATCTAAAAAAAAATTGAAGTCAATTCCTACTTACATCAACAAAAAGAAATTTTATTTTAGTAACTTTTTACCAAATAATTACAATTAAAATAAATATACACACTTATGACAGAATCATAATTTTTAGTGGCAATTAATTTTTATTAATTATCATTAAAGTATCGTACTGCCGTCCAAAACAGTCGTGTATATAAAATTTCAGTTCAATTGAATGCTTTAAAACGTGAGAGAGAAAAAAAATGTTTGACCTTGTCGCTAAAAAGGAATCCAACACGCCTGTACCTGTAATTCTTTAAATAATTAGTTTTAATCAATTAATTTTTACTAATTATAATTAAATTACCATATTGTTATCCAAAATAATCGTGTATATAAAATTTCAGCTCAATTGAGTGCTTTAAAATGTATTTTATTAACGATTGAAAATTTTACCAAGATATATAGGGAGATTGTTAACTAATACTATAGGAATTGAAAACAAAAGCCTCTCGTACAAATCAAGAGCAAAAGATTTGAGATGCCTTTATAGAAAATTACATAAAATAAATATAACTCCAAATATGCATTGAAAATTATTAATCTTCAATAATTAACGCAAGTAAATGTTCTCAATAGTTTGGTAGTTTGGTAACGAGTAAATAATATAGCTCTCCAAACATAAGTTTCACATTAACACCATTCGAAAGCTTCAAACTGGATATCCGGCAAGAGATGTCCAATTTTAAAATAGATAACACGAACTGGAAATTCATTAATCAATTTTTTATATAATTTACATATGAATAATTATAGTTCTATCAATTATTCTTTACTTATAACATGTTACTTTAATTTTACAGGGATGTGAAGGAAGGCATATCTTGTACTAATCAAGCCAACAAGGGATGCAGTAAGGAGGCCAAAACATCTCTCAACAGGATGGTTCGAATCATACTTGGAATTGCGCAACCTTTTGAGGAAATTATTGAAGATGAAATTCAGCCAACGGAACCACCACCACCTAAAAGGTGGTATGATTACATAATACAGCCATTTGTAACTGCATGGCATGCTATTGTTAATTTCTTTACTGGAGGATGAGTGTTTAATAAGTGTATATATGTTTATTTCTATTATCTTCAAGTACTATGGCCAAACGATTTTATGTATTGTAGAAAATAAAACGTTTTAAAATGTGTGGAACCATTATGTACTTCACTGAACTTCAGAATTGTTGTTGACAATTTAGAACGTCTGAAAAGTAAATAAAAAAATATATCCGCATATCATAGGTGCATGTTTATAAATACTTTTGCTTATGTGAGATTTTATACAAAAGAGTAAAATAATTCTAAAAAAAATGTCAGTATTCATAGTAATTAAGTACCGTTCTAAGTAAGTTGTAATTAAATACCATCTGAAATGTTAATAATAACAACCCAATATAGCAGTCACCAATAACTCCCGTCTTTCTTTAGTACAACATGAATTCAGAAAAAAAAATCCGTACTTTATTATTTTAGTTGTGACTAATAACTGTCATTATTTAAAGCGTGCTTTTTTGTATTGTGACGGGTCTTTTTGTGAATTTCTATTAATTCTCTTGGGGGGAATCTTTGGGGCCAGCAATCGAGTTATTTCGCAGCCAGCCCTCTGAAGAAGAAACCTTGATATGCAGATCAGATAGTATATATATATATATATATATATATATATATATATATATATATATATATATATATATATATATATATAGTGGAAGTTTAATAATCATGGGAGAGGGAAAAGAAGCTTAGCCGCTGAAAGCAGTGTTGTTACGATAAGACGCGTGATTATAGGACGGGCTTTAGCTACTAAAATAAGGAAGTTAGGATTCTTAAGATAACTTTGAGTAAAGTTAAGCTATTAGGATTTTGCGCGCTTATTCACATAGTGTTTTGAACTTTTGTCCTATTCTAAAGTTTCCCTTTACAGTTTGCTTGTCTTATATTATGATATTTGGTAATAATAAATTGGATTTCTAATGGCTAGCTTGGGTTATCAATCCTTACCTCCTACAAATTTAGGTCGAGTAGATGAAGAGATGGCTTCCCCAGGGTGGAGGCCATTACAATATTATCTAACTGCGCATGAGGTAAAAAATCCAAAGGTTTAATTCCTCTGTTATTCGCAAGTTAAGGCAAGGTTAAGACGTTTTTTCCCCAATACTCCTAAAACTGGAGCATCTTTACAAAAAAAAAAAATTTAAAAAAATTACGGGACGTAGTTTTTTTTTAGGAAACAAACATTACCATTCCCGATTGATCCTTTTTTCAATGCACATCTTTATTTATCGACAAGTTAGAAAATTATTTTCATCTCAATAGACAAGGTCATTTTGAAGCCCTTGATCCCTATGGAAAAGTAGACACTCACCCAAGATTTTGAGAACATCCCTCTCTGACTTAATGTTCATGATCAAAATACAAGTTCTAGTAGAGGTTCTTTATTCGGGACTACTTGCATATTTAGTCTAGTAGGGTACATTGTTGTGGTATCTACATAAGCCAGTAACAGCCTCCAGACAGGGATCATTTTTGTCCAGTGGTTAAGTTACTTGGCTTCGGATCCATAGATCGGGTTCTATCCTCCACATTGATGACCATGGCTGGAAAGAAAAACGCAAAACTTTCTGATCTGTCGTGGCACCATCTACCCGCAAGAAGAGCATCCAAAGTCGTCGGACTCACTTGACGCAACAGCATAAACTCACACGCCCACCATAACAAATCTTATTCGTTTGCCTATCCACCGACTCATTGGTGAGAGTGCGTGTGCCGGTATTTACATAAGCCAATAACAGCCTCCGGACAAGGGCGATTCCTTTTGTCTATTGGTTAAGTTACTCGGCTTCGCATCCATAGATTGCGGGTTCTATCCTCCCCACACTTTATTAAACTTTTTACGAGGTCTTCAGAGTCTGTAAAAGAAGGAAATCTCAGCGCACAATTTAACCCTTTATTTACCAACGGTACTTATAAGTACCACACTCTAAAATTACATCGAATAACCATTTTTACGAATATTCTTTGAAAACCACTCTTCCAAGTTATATGGCAGCACGGGTTCTATTATGAGTATTTTAGCGGGGAAGACGAATAGTTTTGTAACAGAAATTGCATTTTCAGCGGATTGCGAAGATTATCATTTTTGTCCCGGAAAAATAGTTAATGTCAAAATTTAAGTATATTTTTTTTGCATGTTAATGAAGACCTTAGAAACGATTTGACTATTTATTTTAAGTAAACAATGTATATAATTTTACAGTTGAATATCTTTTAATTAATGAATTAACTCTAACTGATTAAATTTCCCAAATTTGAGTAGTTTTTGTATATCCCTTAATTTTCAATATAGTGATCCAAAAAAATATTGTACGAAAAAAACTGCAGTAAATCATAATGCGGTAGATAAAGGGTTAAGAACCGCTGGTATATAGCATACAATATCAAATACTCGAACCAACGGTAACTTGTAACAAATGTGTGTAATTCACTAGCCTAGTCGTAAACTAGATCTACCGACTGCGGCCTTTCGAATAAATGAGTAATGATTTTGTATTAGACAGGAACGACGATTGCTTCGGCACGGACCAGGTCATTACACAATAGTGACGTCTTGCCAGTTGACATAGATTTCGAAATTCCCAATTTTTTCAGAAAATATGTACGAGAATAACATTTGACCACACATTACACTTATTAGGATCATGATTTTACTGAGACTGTGTCGAGAACGAAGCTATGGCCTGAACCCATTTGGCTCATACCTTAAGATGTCCCTATTGATGGAAGTCTAATACAGAAAAGGAACTTAAGGCGAAAATTGGCATTATTTCTTTCTGCGTCGCCAAAGTAGGAACTGAAATAGGATTTTTACCTCTAATGGTTAATACTTCTATTTGAAATGACAGCAATTTGTATCTAATATTGATTGCACAGTTCAGAATATTCTTTGGATTATTGTAATCTAGCAAGAACAACATCCTTTGAATATATCAAAACTCGTGCTTAGCAACATTCTCGACTAATATTAAATTTGGCCCGTTGATTCTTTTTTAGTATGAAAAATCTCGCTTACAAAATCTTAAAATTCACATTGCGAGTTCAAACTTAAATTTTTTTTACATTACTTGTTTTTTTTAAGTTAATTCCTACTTAGATCAACAAAGAAAAAATTTTATTTTAGCTACTTTTTATTAAATAGTTACAATTAATATAAATATGTATATTCATACGACAGAATCACAGCATTAAGTGGTAATTAATTTTTATTAATTATAATTAAAGTATCGTACTGTCATCCAAAACAATCGTGTATATAAAATTTCCTTTCAACTGAAAGCTTTAACACGTGAGAGAGAAAAAAACCTTTTCAAATTTTGACAATAAGTCGCCAAAAGGGTCGCTAAATCGCCAACGACGTGGCTGTGTTTGTAATTTTTAAATAATTAGTTTTAATCAATTAATATTTATTGATTATAAATAAATTATTGTATTGTCCTCCAAAATAATCATGTATGTAAAATTTCTGCTCAATTGAGTTCTTTAAAATGTATTTTATTAACGATTGAAAGTTCCACCAAGATAGATAAATAAATATAGAGAAAGATCGTGAGCTAATAGTAGAGGAATTGGAAAAAGTACAATCTAATCGTGCTGCTGTGCGAGTACAACGAGAAAATAAAATTTTGTCAAGATAAAAACATCAAATACATAGGTGAAATACGATTTTGCTATACGATGCGATTTTTCAACCTAAAATTTCAAATTGAAGCACTTTATATTTTCCCTCTTTGTCAAAATTAAGAAAACTTCAGAGATCTTATTTTAACTTCTACTTTTTACAGTTGGTAAAAATATTAAATGAATAAATCTTTATTCAATCCTTCGTATTCTCATTGACTTCCCAAAGTCTTGTAATGATTCCAAAATAAAATTTTGAGATGGGACTCTTTATAACAATTTCTAAAATGTAACAAAAATTTTCACGTCTAGCTTATAACCATAAAATGTTTCTGAAGGCAGTGGTTCTCAAACTTTTAATATTTGCAACCCAATATTCAATTATAATTTTCATCAACCCCCTCCCCTCCATACAATAACAATGTTTTGAATTTAATAATATACTATTACGCGCTAAGGCTACAATACCACTTTAAACTCCCAAGTGCCACCGGCATATATAAACATCTCGCTCAGCCAAAGCATTAATTGCACCGGACGTCTTACCGAAGTATGATAAATTTCCTGTGTACTGCTATATATAAAATTATTCCGAAGGCTTTAGGATGCATTAAAAAGACCTTGACAGTGTTCGCGAAGGATTTACTTACTTCAGAGGATTTGCTTATTTATATATTCCTTTCCTCTCCCTTCCCCAATTCATCATATACTCAAGCCTTAGTGAAAAACGATGGGGAGCGTATCGGGTAACTTTTAATTGGCAGTTATAAGGGATTCATTATAAACCGTACAAACAATCAAGATGAGTGTTAATTTTTGTGTGTAATTTTATTATGACAAGTCACTGGTAATTATTAAACTTGTTCTTAACTTACTATCGTTAAATTTTAATTATTAGGTGTACAACTTTGCTTCCGCCGTTTTTTTCCGAAATTCGAGGCTTTATTGTAAAAAATTGTTTATACATTTATGATTCAATAATTGCGTTCGATAACGATCGCCTGTGATTGTTTCAGTCGGTTTTAACAACTCATAATACACTACGCCGAGCTGGTCCCACCAAATTCCATGCTTATCTTCGACGTCAAAATCACCGTTCTTGAAGCGTTGAAACCACTCTCGGCTCATTCTTTCACTAATAGCGGCCTCACCATAGGTATTTGACAGCATTCGATGAGCCTCAGCCGCAGATTTCTTCATATTAAAGCAGAAAATTAAAACCTCCCGCAAATGACGAGAATTTGGCTCGTAAGCTGACATGTTTAATCGAGAATAACTTTATGATGCAGACACAAATCGACTAATATTTCGATGGCGTTATGTTTACAAATACCTAAGCTTATTGTATGACATCTACGAGGGCTATTTTTAAAATAAGGTCCGTTGGCGCGTATATTTCCCTAGTTCGCGCGTGCGCCACAACGAGTTTCTGCGTCACAGACCAGCATCCTTTGCGAACACACGTGCGCCATTTCCAGCTCTGTAGCAGTCGTGTAAGATTTCCTGCGTGTCTTTAAAATGTTTAAGGCGATTGAATCACCCGCCAACTCGAACGACTCGGGAGTTAATCGAATCTTTTAGCTGGGAGGTTTTGGACCATGCACCACACAGCCCCGACCTTTCTCCAAGGGATTTCCATCGTTTCCGGTACCTCAAACACAGTCTTGGCGGGAAGCGTTTCAGTGACAACGACGAAGGTAAAGCGGCCGTGAACTGTTGCCTGTCCAACCAGGCGGCAGAATCTTTGAAGAGGGTTTTCAAAATTTAATTCTAAAGAGTGACAAGTGCATCAATAAACTCGGCAACTATGTAGAAAAATAGGCAAAAGTATGTACAATCCTAAAATAAAGGTTTTTTGAAACAAAATGTTGTTATATATTTTTTTTTAAAAATCAAACGGACCTTACTTAAAAAACAGCCCTTGTACGATCTATTTATTTCGACTACCACTTACCGCTACAGCCATCTATTGCAAAACGGCGGAAGCAAAGTTGCACACCTAATATAAAATATATTGTGCGGTACTGATACATTTATAAGTGTATTACATCGGTGCAAATGTGCATTTTATTTTTTATTATGTCAGAATGTATTTTGCTTGTTTACTTTCTATAAATGAATGTTTTTTTAAATCTTTTGTTTTCAATGCTCACGCCCCCTCGTAGAGTTATCACACCCTTCTAGGGGGACCGCTCTACAGTTTGAGAAACTCTATCTTAAAATATTCGCCAGATGGTGATACAATTAAGAAATGACTGATTATCAATTTTTAAAAGAATTCTGGGGCCGTTAATAAATAGGATACGGTACAAGCTTCATACTTTTATGGTGGCTGTGATAGCTAAGTGGTCATGATCGAGAACTTATGGCCGGGAGCGGGGTGACGAGTCGTGGGTTTCTAACCAAGAGATTATGAAGTCTACCTTGTGGAAACGCTGATGCATATTAAACCTCAGGCCTCAATGTCTGGTATGATGTGAAAGTGTTTCGACATTTAGTGTCACCTCAGATATAGTCGTCATTTGACCGAGGCGCAAAGTTACGTTTTTCGCCAAGAACCCTTAATTTGACTCAAAACGCGAAATTATTCTTAATTAAATATATCAATCCGGATATAGATCAATGCTACAATTTTATCATGATATTGGTCTTGGTTATTGTACACATTCATATGTTAAGACCAGCAAATATTTCGATTTACAGCATTTTTCTCTTGAATCGATTTATTTTAATCTCTGTAAATCGCTTTATATCACAGTATTCTATTTTAGAAAAAAAAATGGATATTTCTGCAATTGAAACTGATCTATTTCTTTGGAAGAAAAAAAACTTGTAACGGTTAAGATGCAAGACTTAATCCATGGAATCTCAAGATGTATATTTTAAGAAGCTTTCAGCTTAGGAAAAATATGACTGCCGTGGTGCATCTTTTGTTGAGTAAAGAAGTAAACAGAAATATTAATGCCACTAACTCTCTTCGAGGGACATTATGATTCAGAACCACAATTAAGATCGAGTGAAGAGGACGATATGTGATACGCCAGTTCAGGCGTCTACCTCGTGATTTCAAGGTTATTAAAAACAAGGCATTACAGCACTCTGGAAAAGCCCTAGTTGGTTTCAATGGGTATACTAGTAATTATATATACACGTGATCTAATATTTCTGTAAGATAAAAAACAATAAAGCAATTTAAAGAACTAACAAGACAAATACAATAAGTTAACAGTAGTAAATAAGTGAGATTATACATGGAATTTTTTAAATGCAGCTTTTCGAAGAAGGTTGTCGCCATGTAATGTTAAGGAATAGGGCACAAATTTAAAACATTTTTTTCTTCGAGAAAATTGTTCCAGAATCAAAATATATTCTAGTTTCTGCTATTTTTTTTGTCTCAAGCTTTTTTTTTAAAAAACACAATTGTTGTACAATGGGTCTCCTATATTCTAATGCTAAAAGAGTTTCTATGTGTTATAGAGAAAAAATTCGTCATATATGGTCGTCCAATATTTTAAAGACGTAGTAAATAATAAAAGGATATATATTTGTACTGTTATATATTATTATTATTATATATACACTCTGTCGCAAAAAAATATATGCACCCAGAAGAAATTGAGCTACATTCACGAAATTTGGTATGCATGTAGTGTATATGAAAATAAACAAATGATTAAAAATTCTGCGCAACAGAACAAAATATCATTTTTATTAAGCGGTTACAGCTTGCAAAAGGTTAAAAATCAGTAAGTAGTAAAGCCACCTCTGGCAGCTATACAAGCCGAAATTCGGCGTGGCATCGATTCAATTAGATCACTTATGACCCCCTGTGGAAGATCCTGCCATAGTCTTTGCATCTGCGCATTTAATTCTCCTGTATCTCGGGACGGCTGCAGTTGCCTTCCCAGCGCGTCCCAGACATGCTCTATTGGCGAAAGATCTGGTGACCTGGCAGGCCATGGTAGGACGTCATATCCTTGAAGACATTGTTGGGAGAGTCACGCAGTATGTGGACGAGCATTATCCTGTTGATAAATGGCACCTGGGCGACTTGATAGCATGGGTAGCACAATCGTCCACGTATCTGCGAGCTGTCAAAGTGCCTTGAAGGACCACTAAAGATGATCGCGTGTCCCAAGAAATTGCTCCCCACACTGTCACACCTTGTGAAATTGCTGTATGTCGCTCGACAATAAATGCCGGATCGGACCGCTGGCCGGTGCGCCTCCAGACACGTGTGCGGTGGTCATCAGCACTGAGACTGAATCGGGATTCATCACTGAAGATGACACGTCTCCAGTCTGTCACACTCCAAGTTGCCCGAGGTCGGCAAAAATCCAGTCGACACTGCCTATGATGTGGGGTCAGTGGTAAGCGTCTTAGCGGACGTCGGCTCCTCAAGCCAACTTCGGTCAGTCGTCTCCTTATGGTTTCTCTTGATGGCACTGGATGTCTGGAAGGAGGTAAGTGGCGTTGAATCGATGCTAGCGACGTTGTTGGTGCCGAAGTGGCCACTCTTCTGATTGCACGATCATCGCGATCATTTGTGTTCCTGGGACGTCCTGACCCTCCGCGACGGTACACTCTACCTTCTGTGATCCACTGTTGCCAACACCGAGCAACTACCATATCGCTCCGACCGAGGTGGCGGCCGATACGTCTATTCGACCAACCTGCTTCTCTGAGGCCTATTATACGGCCCCTATCAAAGTCCGTCAGCTGCTCGTACTGCCGCCGGTTACGTCTTAGAGGCATCCTAAGTCTCAATATCGTCTATCAAAGTCATCAGATTCGTTTGGATAGCCGTACGGCGCTCGTACTCATGCTTTTAAACTCTCCCAGTTGCGCAACTAATATGCGCATAGCACACTTAGCCTTGTCTCATTGGCTTCGAAATTTTAATCATTTGCATATCTCTTACCAGACTACATTCTTGCCGAGTTTCGTGATTGTAGCTTGATTTCTTCTGGGTGCATATATTTTTTTGCGACAGAGTGTATATATATACATTTCTACCTGAAAATGTGTCAAAATTTGATTCAAATTCTTCACTATTAAGAGAAGAAAATTTTAAAGTTTGCACGTGCTTTCTTGTCTCAATTCTTCATGCAAAGACCACGATAGATAAACAGTTGAAAATCGGACTTCACAATTGGCAGAATGTAAATCAAGTTGCAGGTTCATATTTGATTTCATCAAAAAGTGTACAGTAAAATAATTGGACCACTGTACATATTTTAAGGAATTTGGTCTCCCTATTTGCTTGTCATATGTAATGTAGATATTAGTAGAATATAACAGAAACTCTCTCTCTGTCCATGGTTCATAAATGCGATCTACATCATCGTTTTTCTAAAGCCGTATTAATTCCAAACAAATCACTTGAGCATGTTTATCCTGGAAAGTTTTTATTCATGTTTGTCAAATTTATTTTTGCTATTCAGAAAAGGTGGAGGAAGTCATTGCTTGTTTACTTTGTTTTTTTTGGACATTAATGCATTTCATGGCTATTTAATGTTTTAATCTGTTTCTTTCAGACCGTTTAAGTATTTCCAACAGTCAAAAGAATGAGATGTGAGAATACAGAGAGTCCTTTATTTAAAAAACAACAAATATGTCCTTTTGAAATAATTTTGTTGTATTTACACGATTTTAGTATTTAAATCCTACTAACGTTGTCAAGTACGTTTAAGAATTACCGTCATGTTCACGAATTAAAAAACGTATAGAAATAAAAAAAAAAAAACATTTTTGCCTGTCAACCAAGTCTGTGCTGTTGAGGGCGACTGTTTCCTTTTCCAATCTTTTTAGGACCATAAAAAAGGCAGTTGCAAAAAAAATGAATTTATTATCAAAATTATTTACAAACATGGTTACTTTCCATCTTAATAGTAATAAAGATTCAAGCATTTATCATACCAGGGAACGAGCTTTCCGATGCTCTCCTTGAAGAATATTGATGTGGGGTGGATATGAATATTGTTTGAAGCTCCTTACTTGTATGGAAGCTTTGGCCTCCTAGCCAGTTCTTCACTTCAGAGAATTGAAGAAAATCATTCAGTGTTATTCACCGGGTGTAATCAAACACATCCACTTAAGCTATTCCAGAAGTTATTGGGTGACAGCCCAATGCTTGCCCTCCGTGAGGGCAAGCATTGTCATGAATTATGACAAATTAAGAAATCAGTACCTATTTTCCTTTGTTTTGTATTGTTCTTCACACTTCTTGAATTTTCTGTGCAACTTACATTTAACGGGAGTATCAACTGTGCAAGTTATATTTCAATCTCTGCAGCCCAGCTCCAACAGATGAATTTGCCTCGGAAGAAGCGCAGTCTATACTTAGAGAGAAATGCAATCACCCACCACATCTCTACGGTCTTCTGCTTGTTTAGAATGTTTAGCAACTGTGTGAATCAGATTTGAAGAAAAATTCTCTAGCACAATTCAAGAGCAAATGATAATAAAATATTACACAGCATCCGCTTAATCTCCAACATAGATTTAAACTGATTTATCTTTAACACTCAGTGCAAGTAAATAACTTACACCAGAGCTTGGTTATCACAAGACGAGTAAGTAAGGCTTCAGAATACACGTGTTGCGACACCATTGATTCATCCGTGAACAGGTCCCTGATTACGCGTGTGATATCATAACTATGACGTAAGGATTTAAATAATGTCATGCACGTCGGTCATGGATTGGTCCATGATTACATCACTAAATGATGTCAGATGGTAGGATTTGATTTAAAAATCGCTGTCACGCAGTTCTGAGTAGAATTAGAGTTCCTACATTTTTCAATATGTATGTCTCATTTCTGTGGTTTTATAATTGTTATAATAAAATTATTGTGTCCACTAAACGTTGTATAAGATAATTGCAAAGACCGTCTAATAGAGTTGTAACAATACACATGTTTCATATTAACATTTCTCTAAAGCTGCATTCTGAAGATATGACGAGAAGTCTAATTTTAAAATATATCGAATAACAACCCGAATAAGAGCAATTCAGTAATCAGTAATTGCACATACTTAAGAGCTTGGAGATTCCTTTAAATTTTTATAAGATGTGTTACTATTCCTACTGATCTGTAGAAGAATAAAGTAGTAAATTTCGCAGCACAATCTTTCACTGATAGTCTCATTTTAATTGCAGCTGTGAAAGGTACTTATGTATTATCGCAAGCTATTGGTGACATTATACGAAATGAAGTACATGATTGCCAATTCAGCGCATATGCACATACGAAGTTGAGGTTGCCAACTTGACAAGTTATCTTGAACATTCGCGATTGTTGTGATAATATGTAAAGTACCCCGTGAAATTTTAAAAGCTTAAACTCATTCTAAAGAATTGAAGGGATCACAATTTTAAAAGCTGTGAGTTGATTATATGATATAACTCGTATGAGAATAATTATATTAATGTTTAAACAGTTCTCCTTTTCTAATATAGCATGACATTTTTATTTATTTTCTAGTGATGGGAATGCAAATACATCTTATATTATTCGAGCCAAGAAGAGCTGCAGTGGGAAGACTGAACAACCTTTCAATAGAATGGTTAAAATCATATTTGGGATTGAGAAACCTCTTGAGGACATAATTGAAGATACGATGGAGCTAATAGAAGCGCCACCTAAGAGGTGGTATGATTACATTATGCAGCCCTTCATAACTGCGTGGCGTGCTATTGTTAATTTCTTCACGGGAGGATGAGTGTGCATACGTTTATTTATATACCCAAACATATATGTATTTTACAAAATGGTATGTATTGTAAAAAATAAAGTTATTTCAAAGTTTTTTCATTATTGACAATGAGAACAATTCTTTTAACTCATTTAGAGTTAAAAGAAAAAAATATCCATACTTTATGGGAACACACACAAGAGCATAAAACTTAAACAACAAATGCATTTTTCAACATACAGCCGTAGAATTGATGAAAAGGGATTTTTGAGACAAGTACAGCGGAAAAGCAGCATAGTAGAAAAGGTGACGTCCGTGAACATATCAGCATTGACATCGGGAGGGATGTTACAGCCCGAAAGTAAAATCGTATGTTTATAATGGCTACAAGAAACCACTAAAGGGCTTTTACACATGGTAGAATGATCGGTTAGTTTGAACAAGTGGCATAATTTGAAGAATGTTGCACAAGAGCTTACAATTGACAAAAGTGTAGTTTCATGAGCTTGGAAATTCTTCCACAAATGGCAGGTAAAGCTGTAAGAAAGGCTGTCGTTGCTGATCGAAGAAAACAAATACAAGTGATAACCGGTTTCCAGGCAAAAAGAGACTGGAACCAGACATTGGACAGCATGTCAGCAGCTACTTACGGCAACTGGATCACAGGTATCCCGTTTTACTGTGACCAAACGTCTGCAGAAATGGAGTCTACTCAATCGTCGTCCTGAACGATGCACACCAGTAGCCCATCGATAGCACCATTTGCATTGGTATCAAGAACACAAAAACTGACATTTGATCAATAGAGTCGCCTTCTTTTTACTTGTGAGATTCTTTTCAATCCGAGAACTGATTCTGAGAGCCAGTTCATAAGGAGGGACACCGTATCATCCAACTAACTCGAGAGAAAGAGGCATCCAGGAATGCTTGTTTGAGAAGGCCTTAGATTGAATGGACGAACGGAGCTCTATATTTTTTCCACAGTGGCTCACTTACCGGAAATCTTTACTCCGATGGAATTATCTTCCTACACGTACGTTTGTTGCGCCATGCCATTGGTCCAAACTTTATTTATGGGGACGACAATGTACATCCACATAGAACCTCTGCTGATGATGAGGATCTTCCAGAAAGGGAAGTTATTTGCAGAATGGATTTCCCGAATAGTTCTGTTTGACTTCCGAAGAGTTTGTGCTGACTTACATTCTCGAGTAAAATACATTTTGTTCAATTAAGCTGGATTAACATTGCAAGGTCAAATACGAAAGAGAAAAAAAACACTAATAAATAAGGGGCTGCCATTCAAAATAATGCTGCAAGTAGTAAAATAAAAACAAAAATTTAACTCCAAAGTACATAATGATTATTTCTTAGAATTAAAATATCCACCAGGTGAAATATAGTTTCCCACGTGAAGTAAATCAAGTTGAAACTATTTTAACATAAAGTACTTGTTTTTCCCCAATCTTCTAGGATTGCTGCAAATAAAAAAAAACCATGTCAACTTACAGCAGTGCTTCTCAAACTTTCAATACTGGCGCCCCCCTTTTCAATCACAATTTTTATCGCGCCCCCCCCCTTATACATAATAATTTACTGAATGCAATAATAATGCACTTTTACGATAAAGCAACAATATTTATTATAAACTGTACAAATTCATGGCATAAGTATTAAATTTTGTACATGTTACTTTTAAGCAAAAAAAAGTTAAGTAATGGGATAATTACTAAGTTATTTTTCCTTTCTCTGATTTTTAAATTGGAACATATTACAAAATGCGGTGGTTGCTTAGAAGACAAAATATAGATATCAGCTACATATAGAAAATGTACTCAGAGGGTCAATTTCTTATCTTAAAACTCTTTTCAAAAACTTTGCTCTGTAGGACAAGCCCATGGAAGTAGCTAATAATTATTAAACTTGTTCTTAATTTAGTATTAATTAATTAGTCATAAAATGCTCTGTGAACCACTCATACATTAAAAGCAGTGCTTCTCAAACTTTCAATACTGGCGACCCAATTTTCAATCATAATTTTTGTCTCGCCCCGCTGTACAACAATAATGTATTTACTGCAATAAAAATGCACTTTGAGAGAGAGACGCTAAAGTTACAATACGATCTTAATTATAAACCGTACAAATTAATACGATAAGTATATTAAATTTTGTGTATATGTAACTTTTAAGTAATATATATTTTAAGAAAATTACTTAAAATATATATTACTTAGAGAATTGTGTTATTTTCTTACTCTAATTTTTTAAATTGGAACAGATCGCAAAATGATGTATTTAATTAAAGATTTATTTCCTTCAGCATTCATTTCTCAAAGTACAAATGTCATTAGAAAAATAGTCTAGTCAGTGTCACTCTCTATCATATCCATCACATCTGGCATATTATAGGGTACGTTTGCGTGAGTCTGGGCAACCTATCGGACGTCTGCGCAAAACATGTAAAAATGCTTTTCCTCGTACAATTCCAGTCAGTTTTGGTCGATTCGATACTCCTATAGCTATCGAATCTAGCTTGAATGTACATTTTTTTAAATTTCCACGTTAATTGTAATTCACGGTAATTAAGTATTTACGGCAGTAGATTAAAACAATATCATACATACATTTTTAAGTCGTAAGCAAACATTCGACCATAATAAAGAATAAACAAGTACACAGACGAACGAGCATGGTTCCGAAAATTAAATCAAGGCGATCTTCTCAAAAATACTTAAATTTTGGATTTACCACTACTGAAGTAAATGATGGGAAAAAAAGCCCCAGCTCGATATGTGTTAAAACTTACAAATCTGTAGAACAACATGTGAAAGTTGTTTTTAAAACATGTAAAATCATTTAGCTATGTTGGCAAAGAATTTTAAAAAGTATTTTCTGGATGAGGACAGCTTGGTAGCAAGTTACGAGTGGACTAGGGATTTATTTCAAGATACTCCAGAAGGGCTCTCAACTTCCGAAGAAGAAATCTTCAGATTTCACATCCAGTGAAAAATTAAAAGGCAATTTTGTAATAAATCGCTCTTTGAATTTGGGGTAGAGGTGGATGAGGAATTGTCTGTACTGCAAACAAAAGCACTTCGTATGCTATTACCATTTTCAACATCCTACCTTTTTCAAACCGGATTTTCTGCAGTGGATGCCTTGAAGACAAAATATAGATCTCAGCTAAATATAGAAAAATAACTCTTTAAGTGTCAATTTCTGATATTAAACCCTCCTTTGAAGAACTTTCCTCTACAAGACAAGCCCGTAGAAGTCCCTAATAATTATTAAACTTGTTCTTAATTTAGTAATAAGATTGATTGATTGAATATTAACGTCGCACTGTTCAGCTGCACGAGGGCTTTTGACGACAGACCACGTAATTTTGAACCATGGTCAAGTGACGTGGATGACATCTGAGCTGGCACCCCTCTCTCCTAACTACCACACCACACCAACGGGAAAACGTTTCAACTCTCAACAGATTTAACGTGCATCGCTGCCCTACACGGCGGGTCTTTAGTGGTACTGGGCTCGAACTCGTGACAAGGCAAGCCACGATCCAATACCTATACCAAAATACCGCAATACCTATACGCGGCCAAATTCAGTAATAAGAAATTATTTATAAAATACCTTCTTCAGTACTGATACATCAAACGTATACTGGCTGAAACACCGACTCTTCGCACGAGTTCATTTTTTAAAAAAATAAAACATTATTCTTGATATAATAGCTGAACTGTAAGGAGAGTAAAACTGTGTGCACGACATTGTATACAAAAATGTAAAATGATTTTTTTTAGATAAATGCTATAATTGTAAATAACTGTTTAAAAGAACTGTAATTTTAAACTTCACACAATTAGCATTTAGAATTAATGTTAAATTATGAAAAAAAATATAAAACTCCGATGAAGAATAATTGTGTTACTTTTTAACATTTAAAGCGAGAAGACTTCAAAATGTTTTAACCCGGGAGCAGGCGCGTACTCGATACTAACATTAATGGTAGTGCGGGGGGACTCAGTCACCCCAATCATTTGTTTAGAATTATTTTTACTGTACACGATACAAATCGGAATTCTAGTGAATATTTTAATTTATAGAAAGTATACTTACCTTCTTTCAAGGACTATTCAATTCTTTGATGATTTGAGAAAAAATCCAATAAAACTGAGAACTTAAGGTGATGGCGGGCCATTAGTTTAACACCTTACATGACATCTAGATGGCGTTGGCTATTGCGAAATTTTTGGCACAAATATTTGTGTTAAGATTCCCAAGATGGGCAATAAATTTCTCTCTCGGGTAACCTTTTCAATGAAATTCTCCCCTTCAGCGAAAGGGAACACGCGGGGGGCTAAGTGAGGGTGATGGTCGTCAAACTAGTAAAATAAATGTTAGCTCTTTTTTTTTTTTTCGGGCGAGGGGTTAAAGCAGCAGAGTGAATCTTGACCATGAAAGACTTCTCATGTCTGGACATTGGTCAATCATCAAACTTTTTCAACTCTTGGACCCCTTAGAACTGTAACATGTTTTCGAGGAAACCCCTTCTTCACTGAAGGGAATATATCTTAAATAATATTTAAAGTATATAGATAAACATATTTTTGATATTATATGTAAAGACAATTTTAAAAAAATATTTTATTTTTTATTAAAAACTTTTATGATGTAATTTTAATGTTATTTACTCATTGATAATATAAATTTGTGATGCAAATGTCACCTACGCATGCATTATACTTAGTAACTGAGATATGTGTTCACAATTTTTTACACAAACTATCGACGTATAAGCTTTTTGAAATTATCTGCAGTAGCATTTCATATTCCGTGTTCAATTCGTTTTTGTATTTTGTTTTTGTTGCCAATCGCGTTAAAAATATTTTTCACTTTCTAAATACATTTTTGTGAATGGCATGAAAATGTTCATAGCTGTGTGAGAAATTCTGCGTATATAGCATGAATTGGTAACCTAAGATATAGGTCTTCTAGCTTAAATTTGTGGCCGCGGTAGCCGAGTGGTATAGGCATCGGATCGTGGCTGGCTTTGTCACGAGTTCGAGCCCAGTACCACTAAAGACCCGCCGTGTAGGGCAGCGATGCACGTTAAATCTGTCGAGAGCTGAAACGTCCTCCCGTTGGTGTGGTAGTTAGGAGAGGGGTGCCAGCTCAGGTGTCGTCCACGTCACTTGACCATGGTTCAAAATTACGTGGTCCGTCGCCAAAAGCCCTCGTGTAGCTGAACAGTGCGACGTTAATCTTCACTCACTCACTCTAGCTTAAATTTAAATTTTAGCATCGAATCTGTTCATATGTCGATAAATTTTTTTATCTTCTTCATTATAGGTGTTTTTCCCCCACAAATGTAAAAGGTTTCAAAACATTGTACTAACTAGTATAAAATTACTTCGTGGAACTCGGGATAGCAAACAATAGTATATTCACAATCTACTGCATAAAATAAAGTTTTAAAATTCATTTATTATATTACAATAAAAGTTTTAAAAAATTTTCAAATTATGTATAAATAAAATTTTTAATTTTAGTCTATGATCTTTAGATAATTGTGGCTAAACGAATTTCATGAGAACATAAATCCATTTTGCATACATATTTGTAATTTTTCTTTCCCATTTTTTTTTATTGGGACTCGTGGAACACAGTTTGTCGATCAATTCTCTAGATAAATGATGTACAGAACGAAACTGTTTAATTTTTCCTGAACAAATGATTTTTAAAGGAAGAATAGGTGGATTTAAAGCAATGAAAAATTAAATTTCACGTTTTAATGAACAAACAGTATGATACAATTTTACTTTTATACAATAGAACTGGGGTTGGGGCAACCTATTTCACGAGAGGTACAATTCTCAGTGGTACTCTGAATTACTCAACAAATGTATCAATTTTTGAGAGGATGGAAGATGATAAATTTATAATGGTCCTTATTATACGAAGATCTCCAGAATTATGGACAATTGCGAAATTTCGAAAAAATCGGAAAGAGATATCTCGAAACAAATTTACAGCTATTTTGTGAATTATTGGATGTCATTGCTGGTGAGATTTAATTGTTTGAAAAGAGAAGATCGCGTGCACTCTGCTCTCCGCTTTTGGTTGATTTTGAAAAAGGCAAAAAAAAAAATTCTCTCTGTGTGTGTGTGTAGCGCACTTCCTTCAATAGAATCCTCCCCTTTCTCTGCAGGAGGAAGAGGGCCACAGTCTTTACGACTGTGAAACGAAATATTTGTTCTTTTTTTTTTGGGGGGAGTAAAATAGTGTTGACTCTTGACCATGAGAGAGATCTAAAATGGCTTTCTTACTTTTTCGACTCATGGATTCTGATAATTTGTTATGAATGCTTTATTCGTTTCTAACTATGGAAAAAATCCTATGTATTTTGCAATCTAAATTTTAGGAGCTGTTCTTGTTTTAATATAGATTTTACCGTCAAATGTCTTTTAAAATGTCAATAAGTTGTTCGCTCTCCTTGATTATAGGTGTTTTTATCCACAAATAAAAAAAAGTTCATTTTCCATTACAAAACGATTTAGTTGTGCAAAAACAATGTATTAACGTGAATAAATTTGTTTTGTTGGTCCCGGTACAGTAAACAATGGAATATTCACAATCTAGTAGGCACTACATATAAAGAAAAACGATTTAATATTATTTTATAATGGAATAATAAATGTTTCTAAAAGTATTACAAAATAAAGTTCTTATGTACAAAAAATAAATGTTTCAGAAATTTCCAATTAGGTATACACTTACACCTGTATTACATTATTAAAGGTTTAAGGGAAACAATTTTGAATAGAGTTTTCTCTTTAAAAAAGTAGTTTTAAATGTTAAAAAGGTTATCAATTTTGATATTTTTCTAAGATAGTATGCAGCTATTTCATTAAAAAACTGGTTAATTATGGTTTTGACCATTATTTTACGTATGTTTGTAAAATAATTTTTAAATTTAAAAAAGTATTTTTATAAGAAATGGTACGTAAATGAAAATAAGCATTACAAAATTATTTCATGTTCAGCAAAAAAAAAAAAAAAAAAAAAAAAAAAAAAAAAAAAAAAAGAAAGAAAGAAATATTTTGAAATTAAAATTACTTTTGTAACTTTAGAGAACGATTAAAATATCATTATAAGGGAGAGAAAATAGGCTGGCAATTAATTATCAAGCACAATTAATCAAGCATATAATATATAAACATTGCTTTTATTTTTTCTAAGAAATTTATGTTTATTTAATGAATATATGTCAATAACAATTTTTCAATTTGGAAGTTAACATTATATTAAATCAAAGAAAATTGCATTATTGTTTAATTTTTGGGCATATTTGGTAACAAAATAATAGTTTCATTCTATGTAGGAATCCAAATAAATGGCTAAGTAAAAAATATACTTAATTATAAAAATATATATCACGGACAGTTTTTACGGTATCCTGTTCGAGAAGATATAGGAGGTCACAGTAGGCAAGAGTTCATGGTTACGAACTCGTGATCGACGTGGTGTTGCATCGTCGGTTTGAATTCTGGTGTCCCTGCTGAAGATCCGCTATGTAGAATTGATTGATTGAATGATTGAATATTAACGTCGCACTGTTCAGCTACACGAGGGCTTTTGGCGACGGACCACGTAATTTTGAACCATGGTCAAGTGACGTGGACGACACCTGAGCTGGCACCCCCCTCTCCTAACTCCCACACCACACCAACGGGAGGACGTTTCAGCTCTCGACAGATTTAACGTGCATCGCTGCCCTACACGGCGGGTCTTTAATGGTATTGTCCTCGAACTCGTGGCAAGGCAAGCCACGGTCCGATACCTATACCACTCGGCTTCCGCGGCCGTCCGCTATGTAGAAGGCTGAACCTCAAAGCAGATGTTTGAAGTAGATGATACTATATGTTGCTAATGGTGGAAATTTTGGGAGATTGCGGTTCCAGCTCTGATTTCGTCCTCGTCACTTGATCGAAATGACGAGGTCGGCGATAGTCCCAGTGAAGCTTCAAAGATTGACGTTAATCAAATAATCATTCGATAATATATAGGTTTCATTTCCTAACCTATATCAATCATTTTCTGTTTTTTGCTTCTACTAGATTCCTCTACATATAACGGCTCCCTCAAAGGCATATTTCGTGGTGCTCTTCCATCAAGAATTTCAGGAAGAACACATTTAAAATAAAACTTTTCTATAGTTTTGGAATAATTTCTTTCCAAAACTCTTCGTTTGCCTCTATACGCAGAGTTAACGAATCCTTTTTGCACCATAAATACAGATCACACCATTTCCGTTGTGTAATAAATAACTGACCTTGTATTTGAAAGTAAAATTTATGATTTAATGGTAAATAGATTCCCCTTTCATTGGAAAATTTGAAACCTAGACTATTTTTTTTTGTAATTAAAAATTCCAGCAGATTTGATTCAAATCTCGCAGAATAAGGGCATTTAATTTCTATGAGTCCATCATCACCAACCAATCCATCGGGTGAAGCACACAAAAAGGGTTTATCTTTGTCCACAAATAAGCCACATATTTTTACTTCAGTTGAATATTCCCTCTCATACTGCTTCCGAGCGATCTCTTCGTTTGCCAATCCATATTTCATTGCTGCATTGCATAAGTCATACACAATGGCCATACACAATGCGCATCACAAGCTTCGAACACGGAGTAGATTTTTTCCTGCAAGCAATTTCTTTGAAAAAAGATGAGTCTCAACGATCTCTCAAATCTCCATCGTTCAGAAGATGCTTGCCCCCTAGTTTTGCTCTCTAAATCATAGATATTTTGTACTTTTAATTTTGAAAGATGGTTTTCCATTAAATTATCGTATATCTGTACTGGCACACGTCTTTAGACATGTAGCGAACATTCATTACACTGAATTTTTCTTCGAATTTATTCGAATCTAAGCCGCACTTTTTTCCCCGATACTTAGCCTACAAAAATTCTGGTGCAGCTTAGATTCGAAGACTGAAAAAAGTTTTTAATGCTGGTAAAGTAAATTAATTATTCACTTTTTATTAATTCGCCTTTATTATTTTTTTTATTTCGTTTAGTTAGTGATTGAATATAAATGTCATATTGATCAGCTACACGAGGGCTTTTGGTGACGGACCTCGTAACTTTGAACCATAGTCAAGTGACGAGGACGACACCTGAGCTTGCACCTCCCATCTCCTAACTACCACACCAATGAGAGGACGTTTTAGCTCTCAGATTTAACGTTCATCCTCCCCTACACGACAGAACTTCAGCGGTACTAGGCTCGAACTCATGACACGCCAGCCACGAGTACGTTACCTTGACCACTAGGGTATCGCAGCCACTTTTCATTCCGTAAATATATCATATATCGATAATATATTTTACACTATTTTTTTCACAAAAATGTGCTGAGAATTTGGGGTGCGGCTTAGAATCTGAACATAATTAATTGAAAAAAATAAGTTTCTGTTAATTAAATTAGAAAACAATATTTTGTGTTAATAATTGTTCCAATGGTTTATGGTAAAGTTTTACGTCAAATATAAAATCGATGGGAAAAAATTTTTTGTTAGTTAAAAAGAAAATAATAATATAATAATAATAATTGCATTACAATAATTAGATTAAAATTTTAATTTGTGAGCAAGGAGTAGTAATTTGTGTTCTTTAGAGTTAATTCACAACTTTCGATCAAGTATAAAAGTAAGTATACTTTCATTCTTCGTTAAGTCATTTCGCAGAATTTAAATATTCTTACAGACATTCCTTCAATAACAGACAAAAAAAAAAAATCTAAGCTGTATAATTATAAACGATTTTTTTTTTAAAGCACACATGCAGAAAATATTTAAAACTTTCCTAAATCGGAAAGTTCGTCAGATTTGAGATGTTAAATCTCTCTACATCATAAATCTTTTCCATTGTCCACTATTTGTAACAATTTGCAAGTTACCATAATTTCAGCTGGCGACTATATTTCAGAAAGATATCGCCAAAAATAAGTATTCGTAGCCAAGAATAAATTCGCTTTTCAAACGATGGTGGTGCCATCTGTTTGAGATAGTCCTAACTACGCCAAAAATAATTCAGAATGAACTTAAAATTTAAAAAAAAAAAAAAGTTAATTAAGAAAAACATAAAACTTAATTCTGGCTACACCAGTCCAAAGAGGGAAGCTTGCTTTCTTATATACTATTTAATTCTACTCTAAAAAAAATGTTTTTTTCTGTTAAAATGTCTTTTGCGTTTCCACCTCCTATACTTTAACATAGAAAAGTCAAATTTCATTTTGCAAAAATGCTGAAAACTGTGTAATTTTCCAAAAAATCAAAATTCAAAAAACACTATCCTTTAAACAATTATTTTCTTTATATCCATAAAAATTTTTATTATCATTGGAGCTTTTTCCTGCCCACAAATGTCTTTGCCGTTTCATCCCTATCCTTTAACATTGACCGAAAACAGCCTTAAATGATTCAAAAGTACAAAACCATAATAAAGGACGCAAATCAGACACTTTTCAATTATCCTACAGAAATGTTAAACCAATCAATTCTTTTCCAAATATCGCAAAACTCAATTATTTACAATTTCCCTAAGCGAAAAGCAAACGCATAAAAGATGGGAGGGAACTAATATTGATAATAACCATACCATAAGATTGAAGGTCAATCAAATGATTAGCAAACCACTATGCAGCCTGGCTGAAAAGTGAATCCTGACTTCCTTTTCTTTTTCTACAACTAATGTACAGTATTTCAATAATAATTACAGTGATGAATTGTTTATCTTCTTAGAATTTTTCTCAGGGTCTGGGTTTCGTTTTTTCTTTTAATGAGTAATATTTTATGTTAAAACGTAATAAAAAAATCTCTCATTGAGGAAATACAGCAAATAAAACAAAATGTTTTTTTTTCTTTAATTTGGTTTTGGGATCAAAGATAGCTATTTGATGACGGACAAAAGCCAGATAATAAACATAAATTATGTCAGTGTTGTTGTGTGTATTTTTTTTTATTATGGAAGAAAGCATTTTGTTTTACTTCTCTTTCCGGTTATTTTTTTTAAAAAAAATCTTTAAATTTTCGATACGCTCGCGCCCCCCTTGTAGGGTCATCGCGCCCCCCCAGGGGGGCGCGCCCCACACTTTGAGAAACACTGACTTACAGAGTTAATTAAATTAGACGTTCTACTATTTACAGCGGGTAAAAAAAATTGAGAACGAAAGCCCAGTGATTTTTTTATCACTTTATCTTTAAAAACAAGAAGTATAAAACAATTTTTTTTAAGTCAATTCCTACTTATATCAACAAAGAAAAATTTTATTTTAGCTAATTTTTACAAAAGAGTTACAATTAATATAAATATGTATATACGTATGACAGAATCACAACATTAAGTGGTAATTAATTTTTATTAATTATCATTAAAGTATCGTATTGTCATCAAAATCAATCGTGTTTACAAAATTTCAGTTCAACTGAATGCTTTAAAACTTGAGAAAAAAAACCTTTTCAAGTTTTGACACAAGTCGCCAAAATGATCGCTAAGCTGCCAACGTGGCTCTAATTGTAATTCTTTAAATAATTAATTTTAATCAATTAATTATTATTAATTATAATTAAATTATTGCATTGTCATCCAAAATAATCATGTTTTGCAAATTTCAGCTCAATTGAGCTCTTTAAAATGTATTTTATTCATTGAAAATTCCACCAAGATAAATAAATAAATATGTAGAGAGTGTGAGTTAATAGTAGGAATTGAATGAACAATGCACGAGTTTTGAATGAAATATTTAGAGCACGAGCTAATATGCAAGAAATGTTTCCCATGCGCATTTCGCAAATTGATCCTGATATCTTCTGTAACTACATCTGAATGAATTTTTGAAACTAGAGAGTATATAAGCATTTGGAAAATTCGATAGCAAGAGTTATTAACTTCTAGATTGTACATATTTGATAGCCTTAAAATAAATGTTTCTAAGGTTATATATTCGCAAGTTGATCAGAAAAGACAGATTATAAATAAAAAAATAATTGGTTAAATCGTCAAGAAAAAAAATCGAAGTCTACTAAACAAGACATTATTAAAAAAATACAATGAGCTTCAAACTATGAGGGTATAAACCAATCCAAAAAATCTCCAAAATTAATACTTCCGTATTATCGCAACCTATTGGTGACATTATATGATGCGAAGCACATGATTGCCAATTCAGCATATACGGCACATGTGAAATTGGGGTTGCCAACTTGGCGAGTTATCTTGAAAGTTGCCGATTATTGTGATAATATGTAAGTACCATGAACGTTGTCCAAAGGATTCAAAAACAAATGCACAGCAAGTATCGGCGGATTTAGGCTAATTATAATATTAATGCATCACCCCAATGGTGAGAAATGTAATTAAATTAGCATATTACTATGGAAATGTGGCTCATAAAAAGACATTTATTAGTCTGTGTAACATAGATTGTTCTCCTCATATTTTCAAAGAAACATCAAGTAAACCTGAACCATGTATAAGATGGAAAGATTAGAAAACCAAATCAACAATAACTAAGAATTAATTCGGAAACTTTGAAACATGATGGTGGAGGAAAGATTGATAATTACATGATTCTTGACATTTTAAAGCAAAAAGTCTTAACCAGCGTAAAAAAAAATCCATAAAATCATAGCAGAAATTACAGGTAAAGTTACGATAGAGAATATTTATCAATGCTTTGGATAATATGTATTAGACAATAGGTATAAGATAAATAATAAACTTTTAAATAACATTTATTTAACAACAGTAGTTGTCTTTTTTCAAAATTTTCGTTTTAGAAGGTGAGTGAAGTGCTCATTTACATCAAGGCAGTAAGTAGTGAGCTTAAGGGAGAGGTTATGAATTTTATTCATCTAACAGTTTGTGCTTCCTTGGCCAATACAAATTTTAATTTTTCTTCCGACAACTTTTCTGCAAAGCCTAGTTTGTATTGGGGTGGTCGCACGGGAAAAAAAGTGAGTAATGAGCGGTGAAATGTATCCAATCAGAGACCTTTGCACCTTCACGCATGGGCCTGTGATTGGATGTATCTTAACTGTTCGCTATTTGCAGTTTGATGTCGATTCTCATATCGATTTTCGTAAGACGCAAGTAATACGCATTAAGTAGGGAAGGAAGTACTCCTTACAAACTTTCATTTGATAATAGCTACTAAGAAAGAAAAAAATATTTATTGAAAAAATGCGGAAAACCAGGAATTCCCGTTGAAAAATGTTTACCAAGTTATGGAACGTTTGCCTACATCCAACAGGATGTAGGGTCATTACTACAGCGCCTCCACAGAGACCAATCAGATGGTGACAAACGAAATCTAGCGACTTGTCTGGTCTGGCTACACGTTTGTTTTTCCTGCAAACCTCTCTAGCTCTATATCTTACCGTCATACACAATATCCTGTTGCGTTACATATTCTATTCCCCTAATTTCTAGAAACGGAGGTAGTGATTGGCTCTGGAAACTGGAATGAGTGGGTGATGACTATGGCTGCAGCAGGGTTGTCACATTTACGGATTATCAATGAAATTAAATTTTGACGTAACTTATTGCATACTGTGGCGTTCGTTTCGTTTTCTCAGAAATAAAGTTGCTGTAAATATTTTCTGACGATTGTACTAAAATGTTGAAGTCTTCACTATGACATTCGGTAAAGTTCTTTTGAAACTAAAGAGTATAAATTAAATTAATCTAAATAGTTTGTATTTTTGTAGTAAACAAATGTTAAATATGCCAGTTAAAACAGTACTAGAATTAATTGTAAGTTTGTGCCTCAGGGTAAAAATGATTATAGTGCTGTCTCTCATTTCTGATTTAACTAATGTATTTATTTTAAAGCAATGAAAGTTTAAGAGTAGTTATATTCTGTAAATGTGTTAAACCAGTAAATATTAAAAATGTGTTTTGCAAAATTTCAAACAAGAAATTTTTTTTATCTGGCTATTTTCTATCATATTTCTTTGATATATTTTTTTCAAAGTTTATTTGGATGCTTTAGAGTGATTATTTTAATAATAATGTGTATATTTCTATCATATTACCCAATTTCTTTCTCAATTTTTTTTAAAATTGAACCTTATTTTTTGAGTAAAGTTATTTGAATTTAATCTTGTATATTTGTACATTTGTGTTTGAAAAGTTTTATGTGTGGCATGTTTTAAAATGGTTCTTAAAAATATTTCATTATAATGTTTTTGTTCCTAATATTAATAAAAGTAAATAGTGAATGCTTTCACTTTCATAAAATGAGTGTTAACTTTTTAAAATTTTATTCTATATTGGTATAAAACAATGTATCAGTTAAAAAATTATTCAGTAGTTGTTTCGGTACTTATGTATTATTGTAACTCTATTAATAGCTCGCCAAGTTGGCAACCCTGATTTCTTATGTATTGTACGTGCTGAATTGGCAACCAGGTGCTTTGTTTCATATAATGTCGCCTATAGGTTGTGATAATACATAAGTACCGTTGTTTCACTGAAATTTGGGGGGGTCTTTAAAAAACTCCTACCTTGTTTACTGTTATAAAATGGAGGCATTGATACATTATTTTAATCAAAATTCTTTGGAAAAGAATATAAAATCTCGGTAGTCTAGATATCATGGTCACAAGCTCGTTGCTCGTGTGTCCTGAGTTTGAGTTTTTGTATCTCTGACTACCCACCATGTAGAAGGGCTGATGCATGTTAAATCAGTCATGACTCAAGTCCTCCCATAAGTATGATGTGGTAGTTTGAAGAGGGTGGACCAGCTCAGGTTCCATTCTTGTTACTTGACCATGGTTCAAAATTATGAAGTCTGTCACTAAAAATCATTTTATTTCTAAATAGTATGATATTAATAAAACACTCACTAACTCATTTGGAAAGAAATATATAATTTTTTTTTCTGTTAATTTTTATACTTTGTTTTGCTTGTTTCTAGCAAAGAAATTATTAACCATATCTTTTCTGGTTATCTCTATCTGGATTGTTGCTGGCATATTAATCTACAGAACAACTTCATATCATTTTTTCTCAAATAATCATGTCAAAATGTACACTGAACCTAAAACTGTGGATGATGAGATTGAAGCATGTAAAACAAAGAACCAAAAGTTAAGCTCAGTGTTTTGGCGAAAAATAAATTACTACAGAAAAGAAATTCCTGAATCTATCAGTACTTTGGCTTCTGAGATTGAAGTGCATTCAAATTTTACTCTTGTTCAGGTATTTATAATTTATATGTTGTTTTAACATGATTTTTTGGTATTAAAATAAAATAATTTCTCAAAGAAAGATGTTGTCCATGAATTTTGTTATATTTTATGACTATGTTAAGGAACGTTTGAATATTTACGTACTATCACAACCTTTTGGCAACATTATATGAAACGAAGTACATGGTTGCCAATTCAGTGTGTATGGCACATAGGAAATTGGGGTTGCCAAATCGACGAGTTATTAATAGAGTTGGCAATTGTTGCAATAATATGTGAGTAAGCATTTGTTTTTCTTTACTTATCTTTTTTCTTTTAATTTTATACTTTGAGATGCTGTCAGATTGATAAGAATATAATTACTTTTTATAAATAAAGTCTGATAATATTTATTTAATATTACTTTGATGAAAATATTTTAAAGCATGTTATTTTGAATACTTTGTAAAGATTCTTCTTCAGTTATATTTTTATTTACATTATGAACAGAGCTATATATTGAGATTTTATTGACCTATAAGTTATAGCAAATGTTGCAGTTTTCTTCCCTTTGGAATGCTATTAATATAACCTTAAAAGCAAATATGCAAAATGGCTTTCCAGTATGTCAAATTATATAGTTAAAATAGTTCAGTTAATTAAAATTTATACACAAAAATATAAGCTTATATATACACACACACAATATATTTGCAAAAGTAATTAGATGCATTAGGATTTCCATTCAGAAATTAGGTCAAAATTAAATAGTTTTGCTGTAAAGGATTCTGGACAAGGCTATGTGTATTATTTCCTTAAAAAATGAATAACATATCCTCAAATTAATAAAATATTGATTTACAGGAGTAACTGAACTCATGTAAACAATCTTTGATGACAATTTAAGATGTACAATGCAGTTTTTCCCATTTGTTGAATTTTCTTTTAAGATTTCATACAATTTAGTATTTTATATGAAATTCTTTGGGGTTTGCAATGATTTTTAATTATTTCATATTAAATGTACTATTGGTTTTTTTTATCTTAGCATCAATATTGTTTCTTTTTAATTTGGCTTTTTTTTTTCATTTTGACTTTTATTTTTCTCTGAATATGCCTTATTGAATTTAAATTCAGGGAGTACAGGATTTAAAAGAATTTTAAGACAAATGTCATAAAGATTATATTAGGAACTTCTTTGCTTTTGGTCATAAAAATTGAAAATGTTTTTCGATACTTTTTTTTCAGTTGATCTTTTCAAAAGAATATTTTTATAAACGAAATAATCCATTATATTTTCAGTAAACACATGAATCTTGAATTTTTTTATGCTACCCTATATTTTTTGATGAGTTAAGTTCAGTGGCCTAGCTACCAATATGCTAGCCAGTGCTGTGCATTGGGGCTCTCCAGCTTAGGGGGCGCCTTGTAGCCTGACAACAAAACAAGCTGAATTTGCAATAATTTCTCCCACATTTAAGATATAAATGCAAAAGGCGTAACATAACTCGCGCATTGTGGGGGCCCCAGGATTCTTGGGGGCCAAAAGCCTGACTGACATCAAGTATGTACCCTATGTAGGATCTCTCTTGGGACCCAAAATCTTTGAGGGGGCCCTAATATTCTCCATTATTGAAAAGCTTATATTATTTTCATTTTTCTATAAACTGTTACTTGAAAATAAGCTTCAAGCTCCACGAAAAATCTTAACATATTAATACATCTTAAAAATATTAATACATCTTAAAAAACCTATACAGAAAGCAATTCCTTTATTTTTAATAATATGATTCATAATGAGCTAGTGTGACATTTTGTAGCATAGTGCATTTTGTTCTCTTCCTTTTAATGTCAGTAAGTACTCAAGTGCATATGAATTGTATTGGATAAATTATAAGACTCAAATTATGGATGAAAAAAAAAAAACCAGTCATGCATTTAAGCACAAACCGCACCAAGAAAGAGAAGAAAGTAAATGAAAATTGCCCAAAATTGACAAATTTCTTAGTCTGCCTTTTGTGGCCGCGGTAGCCTGGCTGGCTTTGTCACGAGGTTCGAGCCCAGTACCACTAAAGACCCGCCGTGTAGGGCAGCGATACTTCGAGAGCTGAAACGTCCAGTTAGTGCCATTTCTGTTGATAATGAAACTTATACATATATAGCTGAACAGTGCGACGTAGCCTTCTGTTCTGGTCCAAGTATTTCTGTTGATAATGAAACTTATACATATATATGTAGGTAGTACGTAGCTTTGTTTTTGTATGTTCTGAAGTGCATGATGAAGAGCTGATGTTAAAGTGGCTTTGTATATTTAAAATATTCCCCATATTTTTATTTGATAAAGCCCAACCAAGATAGAACACTCATTTATTTTATTTATTTATTTATTTATTTGCATCAGGGCTTTTGGATACCTAGCTCTATGCCACTGGTTAAGTTTCCCTTACCCTTCCGATACTTTATAAGTATTATTAATGTAGAGGTATCAACTTTTCTTACTGGGCCCCCAAAGAATGTTATTTTTTTATTGGACTAGAAAAATAATCTACTCTGATCAACAAAAATACTTTATTCCATTATAATATGAGCTTATTCAACATGGATTTTGCATATACAGATAACAGCCTTCAATTTTTTGCATTTACACATGTATATAGAATGTTGTTCTACAAGCCAATTAGTCTGGTAGTTAATTTAATTTTTAATAATGTTTCTTAGCTTAGAAAGAAGTTTAATGTGTTTGCTTTATCAATATTTCTTGAAGTATTTATTATTTTTGTGATAACACAACACAATAAGTTTTATATAGTAATAACTTACACACATTAAGTTTTTCCATGTTTTCTTTTTCACAAAAGCAATTTTTAATTCAACTCTTAATCTTTATTACAAATATTTAATTATTTATTATTTAATATTAAACCCAAATAAAACTTGCTATGCTTTCAAAAAGCAAGTATAAACAATAATAAATTGTTAGTAATTTGTTCTGGAAAATGTGGTGTCCCATTACTTTTGTGTGATGCATTTTTCATAGCTGACTATACTTTAATGTTTTGAGTAGATAATGGATTTTTTTCTTAAAAATTGTACATATGATTTTGTTCTGTTAACAATCATAAATATAATTTTTAAAGTATTAAGATTAAACTGCTAACTGCAGTATCACTTTATAAAAAAAACCAAACATGTCTTACTATGTTCAGCACTGCATATTTAAGTATTTTGCAGAGAAAATATGATAGTTAACCCTTCCATCTGTAAATATATTAATATTTTTTAAAGCTTTTTCAGATATTTCTTCAAAACATTTTATATACTAACTATGCTTGAGAATCACTGGAAAAATACTGATAATTTTCCAACATCTATGAAGCTTTAGACTAAATATATTGTTGGCAAAATTTAATATTGTTTTAATGTGAAAATTTATTTTGTAAATGTACACTTGAATATAATATCAGGAGAAAAAAAATGTTCTACTTGTCAAACTTACATTTTGATTAAAGTTACAGAAATACTTATTCTAAATTTTTTTAAATACATAACAAGTTGAAGTCAGATAATTTAAAAATTATCTCCATATTGCTGTGAAGATACTCTTGAATCAAACATAACTTTAATCCATATAAGCAAAGGTTTCTTTTTTGCTGAGTTTCTTTTTAAAAAAATCTGTCTAGTCTTCCAAAAAGGTCTACTTTTAGAATTAATGCCAGTTACAACAATACTATTCTTGAACATTATTACAGTCCTAAGAGCACACAATAAAAGTATTGGACCACAAAAATGTTTATTTTAAACTTTCTCTTTTAAAAAAGTAAAACTATCTTACGTAAAATTTTTATCGAAGCCTGCTCTTTATCCAATATTTCTTTTCTATTTTGCAAACTAAGCAATTTTTAAAAGAGCTGACTTGGTACTTATCATTTATTGGGAACCACTGTGTGTGGGGGGTGACTGTTTTAATGAGTTGTCACCAACAAAATCATGGATGATATTTTTAATCTACGGTTGCATCTGTCATTTGCATCACAACACAGAAGTTCATTAGCTCAACTATAAATAAAGCATAAGGCTTACATAAACATGATCCTAGATACCTAGAACCAATTCGTCTGAAGATCAACATTGTGTTCTTTAGTCGATGACATTACCCTTCCAGGGTCTCTTCTTGTCTATTTCTTATCATGGTGCTGGCCAATTGATTGAATAAACTAGTATGATAAAACTTCTTTTCTATTTGGAAAAAAAGGCTTATTCTTTGTTTATCGACAACTTGAAGGTTTTTATTGAGATAAAGCTGTAGAATCTAGTAAACTGCATAGCTGTAAAATTGATGGTATTTGAAAAAACAACCTCTTGTTTATAATATCAGCAACTGATATAAACAAGAAAATTCAAAAACAAAGCTTGCTATTTGCAATATTAAAAACCAGTACAGGCCAGAATATGATGTGTTTTCTATTATCCTCTCATAGTTGGCCCTATAACCAAAAAGTAGCATTCATTCTAACCAATTATTTTACTGTACTTTCTTATGTAATCTTGCCCATTTACTTTCTGTTTAAGGTTACTTGTTTATCTATTAAAAAAAATTTATGTTACTAATTATTTTTCTTTGTTAAACCTATAGGCTATTTAAATTACCTTTTATTATTACATTTTAGATCATGAAACTTTAGAAAATGGGGCATGATTTTCCAAATCTTGCAAATAATGTGCATTTCCGTGTTTTTATTGAGACTATATTCTTATATTGCTTTTTAAAATGAAATAAAAACATCTAAGTTAAAAATAAAAATTAATTAAAATGCTTTTTAAATCTAAGTATCTTAAATTATGTAATCTAATATTAGTAGTTATATTATATAGTCTAATCTAAGTATCTTAAATTATATATGTATCATGAATTAATGTAACTGTGTAATTGATGTACTTGTATTTATGTATCTTGAATATGACAGTAAATATTTCTTTCCTAGGATTCTAAAATCCATTACCTCTACAGCAACCCCAAAATTAAAAAGAACATATCAGTTTTACTTCTGCATGGGCACTCATTTTCATCAGAAACATGGAGTAAATTGCAAACCCTTCAAAATATTGCTGCATTTGGTTATTTTTCTGTTGCTGTAGATTTACCAGGTGAGTAATTTGTATTTATAAGATTGAAAAAAAATATTGATTTTTATATTCTCAAGAGACACAAAACAAATTTCAAAGAAATTTATTTACTGGTTTCATTTTACTTATCAAAAAATTTATTTTCAGGTATCACATTTTTTTGAATATAATATAATTTTACTTTGCAACATAGAGATTGATGGTAATTTCATATTTGTTAAAGAAAAGCACACACAAAATATATAATAAAATGCTATCACTGTAATCTATTGCTTAACATTTCCATAAACATTGTTTAAATTAATATAATTGATATTTTACCTTGTTTTTAAACATGTAAATTTGGATATTTTGAAACTGAAATAAAATGAAATAGAAAAAATTAATATGAAAATTAATTTCTTTTTTCTTATTATAAAAATGTCATGTATTTTATAGAAATAATCTGTGCTGTTTTTATTAATGAGTATATTCATGTGTATTTATGCTTATTTTTAAAGATAAGCCAATTGTAAATCTGACTTTTTTTCAATGATTTAGATTCTGAATAATTGTTTTGTAAGATTGTATCTATTGATTCTATACTAGCTGTTAAATTGTTTGCACAAATGTTTCATTCAATGTTATGTGATAGAATTTCTTAAAACTTTTCTGTAAAATAATAGAGCTTTTAGTGCTTTTGAAAATAATTCTTTGAGGATGAAAGTGAAGACACATGTCCAGTTGAATATGTACATTAATATGTACATTGCATTTGGTTATTTATAATAAGACAGAATTTTAAACTGATTTCATTTTAATTCTTCTTAACACTAAAGATACATTAATAATTTACATAGTACAGTGATTAATTTAATGTAAAATATGTGTATTGAAGATGTCACATATTATAAATAATTTAAATGTAGTGTTTATTATTTTACAATATATGCATAGGTATCATTCTAGTAGTTGGAGATATTTAAAAATATAGTTCAGGATAATCTAAAATAGAAATTTCTGAAATTGAGATTTTTTAGTGATTACTTTGTTTTAATGGCAAATTCAAAAATTGAATTAGAAGAACTGAATGCATAATAAATCATGATCAGGTAATGATTATTTTTAAAAGAAAATTCAAAGACCTGGTTCAACTTTCTTAATTTACAGTAACAATATACTAGTTACTTATTACAATGTTTAAACTCAAATGAGATTTTTTTTAAATGTATGGAAACAATAATGCATATCTTTCAATATAATGTTGTTAATGAGTTGATTAATAATTATTAAAAGAAAGATATTTCACGAAAATGTCAATTCACTTTTTCCAAAAGCACAGTTCTCACTAAATCCCCTCCTAAAAAGTTCGTTGCATGGAAAATTTGTTATATAGAGGTTCATCTTTCGATTTCCCATACAAACCACATGAAACAAATTTTAAATTCATAAACTATATATTAAAAAAAGTAAATTTTCACTCCTTTTTGTAAATTAATATATATTTAATATATCTTACCTATAAAAAAAGAAAGGAAAACTGCACAGAAAGTTTCTTGACACCTTTATCCACTTCCTGGAGAATTAAATTTTTTTCTTTGATTCTCAACCACTTACATTGTGACATTTTCGAGCTATAAGAGTTATGTTAGAGCTTCAAGTTACCAGTATGATTGATCAATACTATAAATTAACTGTGACTAATTCAAGGACACAAGACTCCACTGAGGGTGAAAGGAGATATAGAACATGTTTCCAGTGAACTGGTCAATGGAGATTAACGGTTGAACTTCTAGGATGAAATGCCAAGAATTCTATTGCTCTCGGCGAGTTAGTCACCTAATAAAACCAGTTCAAGATTTATGACCTCCAAAAAATGTGTTAAAAGAGTGAATAACTTGAAATGTCCAAAAGTAGGGAGAAAAAAAATTCAATCACAAGAGAAAAAGTTCGTTATATAGAAATTGCACTTTACTGTGTAGGGAGGTTATTTTATGAAGAAAATCGAGAAATGTTCTCGGTTCTAAGAAAAAGTTTGCTGCATAAAAAAATTTGCAATAATATATATATATAAAGTTTTTATCAAATTTTTATACAACTTTAAGGAAGATTTATACCTCCGAAAACACATCATTTTGGGAATATTAAATTCCTATGGAGATAAATTCAAATAGCTGAATGCTATTATAATTTTTTAAAAAAATGAGTGAGATGTTTGTAAAAATACAAATAAAATGCAAACTATTTTTTTTTCATGAACAAAATAATTAAAATTATTGATAATTTTTATCTCAAATAGCAAAGAAGTGATTGTATAAATAAAGAAAAAAGACATTGTTGTACATGAAAAATTTAGTTTTAAGAATAAAGATGATTAATTTTTTTATGTTAATTTTGAAATATCAAAATTATTAACTATAGGTTATATAATAAAATTTTACCAAGTACATCACTTCAATAAGACCAAAAAGAATTTGTGATTAGATTGAACAGAAATTAAAGCATTTGTCTTAGTTATTATTTTTAGTTGATGTAAAATCATGTAAGAATGTATATTTTTTTAGTTATGTTCTAAATAACATTTCTTTTAAATTGTGTTGTTAATCGACATAATTATATAAGTGTCTTATTTAATTCATCTGGCAGATTAATTACATCAGAATTTCAATTCTAATAATGTTCTTAGAAAGATGTGTAGATTTAATCATTAAATCATTTAATGATTTAAAATTGTTGAATTCAAAAGGCTTATTTATATTAGTTGTATGCAAAGATCTTTGTTTATGTATCATTAATCTGAAATTTCATACCTACTGTTCTCCCTCCCCTTATGTTTTTTTTCTTTTTGTACTTCAGGTTATGGCAATAGCCCAGCTGTTCAAAATCTAAACAAAACAACATTTCTAGATTCAGTAATTGATGTATTAAACATGGAAAATGTTGTAATCATCAGTCCTAGTATGAGTGGTGTATATTCTTTAGAATTTCTCATGAAGTATTTTTCGAAAATGACTGGGTTTGTACCTGTATCTCCAGTCAGCTCCCAAATTTTGAACAGAAGCCCTTGCAAAGGTCCAGATAACTACACAAATTTTCATTTTGACAAGAATTGCCTGAAAGTTCTTCCATATCTGAAAGCTAATCCTCCTGTCTTAAATTGCATAAAGGTATTTTTTTCCTAAAAAGTTTAGATTTGTTTAATGGATTATATAAGATTTTACATACATCCTAATTTTTATTCATAATTTGTTTGTTTTTAATTTATATTGTTTTTAAGTAAGTTCTTGTACATAATTTGAATTAGTTAGCTCATTTTATGTGAGAAACATTCTTTTACATTTTTTGCAATTTTGTCTCTAAAACATGGTTTATGTAATAATATGTATTTATTATTAGTATGAAAAAAATGCTTGCTACACACACACACACACACACACATATATATATATATATATATACACACACACTCATAAATCTGAAACAAATATACTTGCTTGAAATATGTTGAGGTTTATTAAAATAAAATATTTTTAACATCCCAAAAGGAATGTCTGAGCAATTAAATTTAAGTAATAAAACCTTATTACTTCACACAATCAATAAAAATAAGGATTCTTGTGCAAGTTTGTTTCAGTTAATTGAGTTGTAAAATAAAACAGCTTCAATAATCAAATTTAAATAATTAATGTAAGGGAAAAATTAGATGATAAAAAATTAAAGTAGTGAGAGATAATATAGAATAAAATGCGTACCGTATTTTCCTGTATATAATCCCCAGCGGCGTATTATCTGCAAAGCCTTTTTTTTTTAGTAAAAAAAAAACATTGTATCTCATCCGTGGCAGTTTTTACGGTGAATAATCCAAAATATAAACTGCCGATAATAAGTGTCATATAAGATTAAAAAAACACAATATAATTAAAAATAAAAGTAAAAAATTGTACAGAAAAAAAATTTATTATGAAACGTCTTTTTAAATATGTTTGATAATATTTTTTTTACGATAATCTCAATAAAACAAAAGAAATTCTTTGCTACTGCCATCTATGTTTTGAGTTGTTAAATAAAACATTCCACGTGGAAAAATCTTTCTTTTTTTTAATTTAGCAAGTTAACAGCAAAAAAATTAAGATTGAGATTGCTTTCCCACTGTCTATTTCTTTTAAAATCCATTTATTTATTTCTCCCTCTAATTCTGTCCGGTGAGGTTTTCCACGATGATCGACTCTTTAAGGTCAATCACAATTTTTTAAGTTGGTCTTGTTTTTCTCCACAAATGAATATTCAATTCGTCAACGTTGAAAAACCTAGCAGCTTCCCGATTTCCGACTTCGGTAGCCTTCTCTAAAACTTTTAACTTGAAGTTTGCAGTGTAACTTAACACTTTCGCTTCAACATGATGAAAAGTTTCAAAGGAGGTAATAGCTCTAGTCAAGAGAAAATTGGAAATGGCACCAGTGACTAGTAATTTTTTTTTCCTTCCGAGGAATCGAATTCGTTTTTGAATGTAATTGGACAAAAACTAGTTATGGCTGAAATATGTCATTTGAGTCATGAAAGTGCCATCTATTATTTATTTTATAAAACATAAACGGCATTTCTTTCAAAACTTTATTGTTCGCTTTTCAGATGGGGGAATTTATTTTCTCAGATAATCCTCGGCGGCGTATAATATGCACGACGAAATTTGAAACTTTTTTAACACATAATCCGTGAATTATATACAGGAAAATATGGCAATTAAAATAAATCTTAATTGTAGTATGTCTTTATGTTTACTTAGAATACGAAAGTTTGATTTTTTTTATTAGCTTAAAAGGTGTCTTTTTTGTCCTGAAAGAACTTTTTTTTTTCCTGATACTTTCCTTAAGAGTTTTTTCCATAGTTTCAATGCTCATAAGTAATTATTTATATTGAAGAATTTTGTTAGAGATTAATTATTTACTTTATAAAGTCTTTAAATTATATTTTTATATATTTTATTTCATAGTTTTTTTAGAAATTTAATTCTAATATTTGATACTTTAATTATGTAGCTAAGAAAAGTACTCTCACATGCACACACACACACAATTATTTAAGTTTTCTTTGAAAGTGTTATAAGTCCATTTTATATTATATAGAGTTATTTACCTCTTTCACAGTAATTATATTTGTAATTTCATTAGCTATATAAATTTATATTGACAAAAAGATGAAGGATTTTTTTGGAGAACTGTTCAGAGATAAAAACTCATAGCAGAATGCATTCAATATTATAATTAATTAACATTTTGTCGAAAATGGAATTACACCACTTTAAAAAAAACAGGTAATTTAATGCTGTTAAAAAATATTTTGAAATATCCGAAATTAAACACTCAGAATTGAACTTCATGTTTCTCGTACATATACTAATTTTCTATAATTTTTAAAACTAACTTAACTCAGTGGCACCACAGTCCATGAGGGGCAAGGCCTACTGTGCCCAACTCATTGTACGCAACCTTGGGCCCTGAGGTGCATAAGCAGATGTTCCGATTAGGTGGTCAGTCTGATGTGAAACCTCCAATGTTAAGTTCCCAAACACAAGCATGGTGCCTATTTATCGACCCACTCAGTCAACCTTACCCAGTCCAATGATGAAACCCCGAACCTATGTGAAAGTGTGATGCACTAACTGCTCAGCCACTGGGTTTCTTTTAAAACAAAACAATAAGCAAAAGAAAAAAGGACAGTATAGAACAATGTAGAATAGCCATAGTAATACAACAGCAAAATTTAAAACTAAAAATAGTAATTCAAGAAATTTTAGACAAGTATTTTACAGATTGAAAAAATGTGAAATGATTAATTATTTTATATTTTCTTTCTTAGGTTCCTACTTTGATTGTATTTGGGGAACATGACAAAGGAAAAAGTTCTGCAAGATTATGTCTTTTGCCAAATGCTCAGGGAGCTGAAATACCTAATGGTAAGCATGCTGCATATTTAAGTGATCCTGGACTTTGGCATAAATTATTGTATAATTTTCTCTCTGTATTAAGTGATACCATTCCTTGTATATAAATAAAGCTATGTGTTCATTTCCTTGTTCATTTAAATGTGGAATCAATTTTTTCACAAATTTGAATTCATTACATACCAACCATAAGGCCCATAATTATTGAAATAGAACATATTTTAGAAAATATTTGTTTGGCTTTTTTTTATGCTCATAACTATTTTAATTTACTTCATTGCTGAAGTATAAAACTTAAATGATCTAAAAAAATTTATGTAAAAGTATAAATGTTTTAATTAATATAAAATTTTCAGAAACTTTTAAAAAATGGAATAAGTCATTATGTGTAGATTTCAAAAAACTAAACGTGAATCATAAATTTTTTTTAAAAAAAAATAAGAAATATTTTCACAAAATTCTTTTAAGCCTTAGTAATGAGGATTTTGTTTTATACCTAATTTATTTTAATGTATAATTAAGAAATTATATTTATATTATATTTCTGTTACTACAAGTATTGGTTAAATCATTGACATTGGACAGGTGCTTATTCAACATTTCAGATGACAGATTTGGAAAAGAAAGTTCATGCTGTTTTCCTATGATAATTTTGCTAGAACGTACACCACATTTATCTATACTAGGTTTTTATTTGTTTATTTATTTCTCTAAATTAAGATAAAAAAATTGGAACAAATTTTACAAAAAAATTTCACGTTAACTAAACATTTTAGCAACTTATACAATGCCCCTGTATTAAATTCTCATTTTTTCTGTGTATACATAAATTCAAAATTTATTTTATAGCTTATATACCATCTGACAATATTATTTATAAAATGTGGAATATATATATATTTAAAGTGAAAAAGCAGTTGCACATATTAAAAGGTTTTAGAAGAAAAAATAAAATATACACTACTTAATTTCATGTAGATTATAAATAAAAACTTCTGTAAAAAATTGATTTGTTCAGTTTTTTAAGATTATTGGTCTGTGTGTAATTATACTAAACTCAGTGGTGCAACAGCCCATGAGGGCCAGGGCCTACTGTACCCATATGCTACCATTGGGCGCTGAGGTACATGAGCAGATGTTCCGATCAGGTGGTTAGTCTAATGCGAGAGACCCCCAGTGTTTAAGTCCCCAAGCAAGCTTGGGACTCATTTATCAACCCACTGCAGTGGGGATGAAAGGCTGAATCGACCTTGCCCTGCCGGGGAATAGAACCCAGACCTGTGGTGTGGAAGTGCGATACGCTACCACTAGACCTAATTATAACACAATATATAAAAAAAATTGCTAATTTTTTCATTTAAAAATTAAAAATACGAAATGGAAATGTTGTTCCTTACAAATGTAAACTAAAAATACTTCATCAATCTTCAAAAATTAGAGAATGTGCAGAATCTAATTATATTAATTCAACAACACTCAAAAGATTTATAACTACACATAAAAATTATTGATTTCTTTTAATATATTAATTAAATCAGAAATGGATGTCTAAATCAGTTCTAATTTAATTTACATTATTTGCTTGTTGTCAAACTCATCTCACAAAATCTGTCACAATATTTTGAAAGAACATGTATAATTTTTCTTTGAATTACTTAATTGAGGATGGCTTTGCATAGAATATACTTTATGGACAGGCCAAGGTATTGAAAAGATTTCATTTCTGTATTTAAGTTACATGATTGGTTTTAGTCATGCTTCCAATATTGATACAATAATACAAAAAAAATGATTAAATAATTCATTAAACAAAATTATTTTATACTAGCTGGTATACCCGTTCTTTGCACGGGTGAACTGAAAAATTAAACAACACAGATTAAAGGATAAAGAAGTTTTTAATGAGTTAATTTTACGTGAGTTGCAAATTAAACAAAAAAAGCTTTTTGCATATCTCAGCTAAACAAAAAAAGAAAGAAAGAAAACACCTTTGTTAAATTTTAAGTATGCAGATCTAATAGCTGATAAAAAGGATTTTTTTTTTATTTATAACTCCCCGTAACACTCTTGAGGGTCGATTTTTGAAAATACCTCCCTAAGCTGGAATCTGCTCAGAAAGAAACACATTGTTTAGTTAAAGTTTTGTGTAATGAACGCTTAAAATAGTGTAAATAATTTATATCTGAAAGCGTAATACATTAATATTACTTTCTGTTGTATTTATTTTGTTAAATTTATAATCGCAAGCAACGCCGTTTCTTAAATTATAATGACAATTCAATGAAAAACATAGCGAAGTAGTAACGATAGAGTCAAGTTGGCAAATGTCTAGCTACTTTCATACCCCGAGCTTTATTACAGCTTTGTAAGACCTGCCGTGTAGAGGAGCGATTCATGTTAATACTTTATCCACTGCATTATGATTTACTGCAGTTTTTTTCATACAATATTTTTTTGGATCACTACATTGAAAATTAAGTGATACACTTTAACAAAATACTCCACTTTGGGAAATTTAATCCTTTAGAGCTAATAAATTAAAGATATTTCACTGTAGAATTAATTATGTACACCGTTCAATTAAAATAAATAGTCTGATTATTGTCTTCAATTAAATCTTCAAAGAAGCGTTCTTTATTTCATTACGACTTGTAACTTGGGCTCTGAGAACATCTGCTTTTGCAGACTATCTTGTTTCGATGAACGATTTCAACAGAAGAAATATATGTTCTGCTTTCAGCTTTTGTTCATTACTTCTTTACACATCATCACTTAGTACTTTCCATCTACGAGTAGATGACATAAATAGGTAAATTAAAACTGAAGTCCAATTTTTGGTGCCCCTAAATCTTTTGCGCCCTAGGTACGTGCCAAAATGGAAAGGCGTCCCTACCTTGAATACAGCTGAGTGCAAAAAGTTCTGTTGTAATTTTACACAACTGATCTTTTGAAGATGCCTCAAACTGCTTTCATGATTCCCCAGCTTCAAAAAGCTGTTTCCTTGTAAATAGTTTTCAGGTATGCAGCACATTTACTTACAGTACTTGAAATCATTGATTTTGAATAACTTTTAGCTTTTCTGCACAAATCGCAGCGTTCTTTACGCTGCTTTCTCACAGATTTTTGTGCACCAGTATCTGTGGATTCTGACCTTTTTAGCTTTACATCCAGGACCTCGCTCACTGCTCCGTGGTAATCAAATATATACAACCTCTGATAATAAAGTTCGGGGAATATTCATGCAACATTAACGCAAATGTAATATTAACGAAAGTTACCTTATTGTCCTTCGAAATAGTCACCTCCCATAACTATGCACCGCTGAGATCTGCTACACATATCCTGGAAACTTTGCAAGAAGTCTTCTTTTGTGATTGAGTTCCAAAACCTCGTCACGTTTCGTTGGATATTAGGAATATCGTCAATATCGATAACATGTTTTCCTCATGCCTAAATTCCGGGTAACAATTTGTCGCACGAATTCACGGCTAATCTACAGTTCATCAGCTATCATGCGCACGCTTAATTGACGATCTTTTAATGGTTAATTTCCTCTTGTTTTTCAATGTTTTCGTCACTGACGGAGGTCACATATCTTCCACTACGGGTTTGTCAGAAAAACATTCCTTGCTTTTCGAAAACGGGTGAACTACTACGCACACACTTCATGGACAGTGCATGATTTTTATAAACACGTACCAGCATCGCATAAGTTTCTTTTGATGTCTTTCCAAGTTTGAAACAAAACTTGAAATTGATCTTTTGTTCGTTCATTTTCCTGTTTTCATTTAAGAACCAACGTACTCAACAAGCCCTTTTTAAAACAAGCCTTACATGGATCACAAATGATTCACAATTGAACAAAAGGGGGGCAGAGGGTCGACACCTGCCGCTATGTAAGTGCAACGTTTTGTTTCCTCAATGTTGCCAGATCGGCCTTTCTGACTTCATTCGCCGAACATTATTGTCAAAAGTTATATATATATTTCGTATCTGACATTTCCACCTTGGCCAACTGTTTCTCCGGTCAAAAGCTTAAAATGAAAGGCTGAAATCCATACTTATTTCCTTTTTGGAAATTTAGATGTTCCTTTTTTAAATAATTTGTAGTAATACTTCTAGGCTAAGCAACACCGTTTTTCCTCTGTTTGAGTATCAATCTTTTTAAAATAGCGGCGTGATCACGCTTTCTTCCCACCAAACTACCATCGGCGAAACTCTTTGCTGCGACTTGTTCCTTCCAAGAAATAAAGTTCCTTTTTTATCGTAAAAGATTCATAATCTTTGATATTTCAAGGTCAGTTGAACCTTTTGCGTACCCAATTTTATTATTTACTTTACACTAGCAGAGGTAAAAAACACCCTGCACTTTCAGTGACAAGAGCTAGAGTGTTCTTACAAAATGAAAAAATACAAACGACATCTATTGCCATAAAAACAAAATCACGTTAACACTAAAATTAGTCATTATATTCAGCAATAACCAGTGGCCATGAAGGACCAATTTGAGGATGTATTATATATTGCAAGTCATGCAATCTCTCGCCATGATATCACCTGATTCGAGAACGACTATCGTAGTGTTTTTCATAGGCAGAACCTTGATTGTTCGGGAAATATTACATTGTCATGTCATTCATTAGTACCTGTCTGGCATTCAACGACCCTTGTAACCCCAGAGGTCTTAAGGCATGGTCAAATTGGCCCCGGACCCAGGCTCACGCCCTCAGTGGGGTCTCGCTTCATTCTTGACACTGTGTTAATAAGATCCTGATTTGGATAATTTTAATGGTCAAATATTATTCCCGTGCATCTTTTTCGCAAAACAGGGAATTTCAAACTGCATGTCAATTAACAAAAGTGGTAAGGCTGTATTATTATTCGATAACCGTTGTCCATGTCTAGACCTCGGCCTAATACTATGAACAATCATTCAGCTTATTTAGTCGAAATGCAGCCATCAGTTGAGCCCTGGTTTGCGCTTAGATTTTTGACATCGTAAGTTGTGTACATTTATTTGTTTGAAGTTACTGTTTGAACGAGTATTTGATAATGCATGTTATATACTATCTACTTTTAAAGATCTCAGGTAGAGGGCCTACTTTTACATAGGGGCCCAGGACCTCAAAAAAATCTTCTCTGGGTTCTGGACTTCAAAGAGACTCAAGACACCCCTGCTTGTAACCACATACACTATGGTGTAAAGTCAAACGTTATCAATCAATGAATACCTTGTTGTAATTCTCCTTTACGGTGAATGACATGAGTCAACGCTGATTATTGTGCAATAGCTCCTAATTCTTTCTCTTCTCAGGTTTTGGATGTTTCAGTAAGATCCGTTGTTATTGCAATGTACACAACATGCCCTTCCTGGTGCACTATAGTGCAATCTTTTCCGTCCATCCATCGATTTTTCTTACACACACAGATTCCATATTCGTATCACTATGGTTGATTCCGTCCAGCACAAGCATCTTTTTTTTTTGGAAGAATAATCCGCTCTCTTACTCACTAACGTGCTTGACTAACTTCCATATTCTTTGACGAGAAGGACGTCTTAAGACCAGGACCTTGTGTCCTTCCCGACTGAGACGTAATAAGATCATGATTTGATTAATTTTAACGTTCAAATGTTATTTCCAATTGTATTCAAAAAAACTTTGAATTTCGGACTATATATCAACTGACAACAGTAACAAGACTGTATTCTTATGAAATAGCCATCTTTCATGTATAGGCCTTGGTCCACCACCATTACTCATGAAGACTGAGAGATGCCAGTCAGTTATGTACATTTGTTTGTTTCAAATTACGGTTTGTACTATTATTTGGGATCGTATACTATATGCTTATTATTTTTAAGGGTCATTGGTGGAGCCTACATTTGTGTTAGGGTCTCATCAAGTCTTAAAACGTCTCAGCTTAACATTTCTTGAGGCTCTATACCCCTATACAAACTAGATCCCTCGTTTGCGAATTTTTTAAAAAAATTTTAATCTTTGATTTATATATATACATATGTAAAGTTCAACGAAAGGAATGCATAATAAAAATAAATTTTATTAGAAATTTTGTTTTCCACATTTTAAATTCACTAAATCATTCGGTACGTCTTCCAAATTAAGTGTTTACAATAATTCATTTTCAATACTCACCTAGCGTAAATTATTCAAACATGATTGACATGTAACATATGAAACATGTAATGACTAAAACTATCCAGACCATTATTGTATTGAGACTGAGTCGTGCATGAAATGAGGCTCGGACAGATCCCTTAGAAAAAGGTTCCCAATTTGCCTCATAGACACCCTTGCGAAGTTTTTTAGTGTTGGGTAGACCTCTGCTCCTTTAATATTGGACTTTTGCAAATTTAGCAACATTTTGGAGATTGTCAACCGCGCTGCAACTCTTTCTCACTAAGAAAAGCAATTAAAAGCTTTCTCACAATACTTCATAATTCGGGATTAGTAACGGTTATGTCTTTTTAAAACAAAAATTGCTGACATTCGTTTCTAAACTAAGCTTTAAGATTTCCGTTAATGCCTATTTCAATAAATTCCTGTAGTAATACAACATTTGTTTTTGGAGTTTACTCTTTTAGAATCGATTTTCATATAAAGCCCTCGGTATTGAAATTTTATAAGGAGTGAAATTTGTCTAAGCGTTAATAAAAAAAGGGTTACGCAGTGTTGTACGCATGCGCCAAATCCCGGTCGGAAGGAAGAAGAAAACGTTCCTACTTTTTCGTCGTTTTTAAAACTACAATCCTTCTTTCTTACCCAAATCAGATAAAAAATAATTACAGAATCGGAAAGATAATTTATTTCGCCACAATACGGCATATTTTTTTAAAGAAAATAACGATATTTTACACTTCTTGCGTTTTTCTTAAATGAGTCAATATTGATGCGTTTTTATAAACAGAATTTTTCAATCGTTCTGTACGGACTTCTTATCATTCTAATGAATCGACAATCTGTACTTAAAAAAGACTTAGAATTGAGAAATTTTTTCAGCATATGAATTGATATATTTTTGATGTTTTTTTTCTACAAGTTGAGGATAAGCATTCATTGTATCTCCCCGGACTCCACTTCCAATTCCTTTTTTCGCATTGTAAGGGTATACAGCGTTATCTGTGAAATTCTTTTTTCATCCATACATAGAATGCCCAGCAGAAAAGAAGAAAACAAAATGAGATATGAGAATTGTAGATATGAGCAGCATCAGAATATGGCATATAATTGGTGTAGAAGCGTAGCAAGCTCGCCTGAAAAGTTACCTCAAAATAGGTTTTCATTTAAATTTGAATTTCATCACGTCGCTGTTTTGACTGTATTGTCATTTTGTCAATTTGATAAAAAATTAATTCTTTTAACATGTGATTAAAACTCTGAAATATATCTTTAAAATTAAAATTTTTATAATATATGACACCTTTTACAAACTGCTATGCATTTGTTTTATTTTAAATTTCAAAACAAAATGAACTATTTTCAAGCAGTTATGTTCATTTTTTTCTTTACCCAATCCTGTCAAGTTTAGGTGAAACGAAAAAGAGTTTAGAAAAAAGTAATAAAAAAAAAATTTTAAGTCAATGTCTACATTGATCAACAAAGAAAATTTTTATTTTAGCTACTTTTTATGAAATAGTTACAATTTATATAAATATGTATATACATATGACAGAATCCCAACATTAAGAAGTAATTAATTTTTATTAATTATCATTAAAGTATCGTGTTGTCATCCAAAACATTCGTGTGTATAAAATTTCAGTTCAACTGAATGCTTTAAAACGTGAGGAAAGAAACCTTTTTTCAAGTTTTGACACAAGTCGCCAAACTGGTCACTAAGTTGCCAAAATGATGCCAACGTGTCTGTATTTGTAATTCTTAAATAATTAGTTTAATCAATTGAAATTTTTTTTTAATTATAATTAATTTACTGTATTGTCATTGATAATAATCATGTATATAAAATGCCAGCGCAATTGAGTGCTTTAAAATGTATTTTATTAACGATTGAAAATTCCACCAAGATAAATAAATAAATAGAGAGTGTGAGCTAATACTAGGAATTGTATGAGAGTGGATCGTGTTTTTGCAAAAAGACAGGGCAAATGAAATAAACTTGTGAACGGAAATTATTTGAGTCTATCAATTTAGCATGATATACTTTGAAACCTATGGACATAAAATATTGTTCTCGTTAAATTTTAAGTAAATATTTGCATAGGAAAACACAAAATGCTATTGAATGTTTTAAATGGTATAGCATAGTACAGCAAAGAAAATGTCAAATAAATTATAGTTTTAAAAAAATTAAAAAACGCGCTATTATAGTGAATCGAACTAAAAAAGTAAAAAAATAATTCTTAAAATAAGAATAAAACGATTAACAAGAAAATTAATCTCATTGGGATAAATCGTGGGGTGCTCTATATTAATTGTTATAATTTCTTACTAGTTCTATTACGAAATGCTGATTTAGTGTAAAAATGTAGTACAAATCACCCCACGCTTTTACCACAATGGCATTAATTTTCTCTTTAATCATTTTATTCTTATTTTAAGAGTTATTTTTTTTTAATTTTTGTTCAATTCCCTATAAAAGCTTGTTTATTTAGTTTTTTTTAAAAACTATAATTTATTTTTCATTTTTTAGTTCGATCTACAATAAAAGCCTGTTTTTTAGTTTTTAAAACTATCTTTTATTCCTTGTTGAATTTATCCTTGAGTTTGATACTTGGAGCTGAAATTATGTGACTCTTGGAATTAGTCTTGCTCTTTAAAAGATATTAATTAATCGGTCGGTAGGGTATTTATTCTCTTCGTTTACAGGGCCTCGAAAGAGTTCCATATATCGTTAAATTTCAAAAATTCCGTCTCTATAGATACAGATCTTAGCTAATAAAAGTGTGTTAAGAAGAAATATTAAATATCAATCGTATTATCATCTTTTAAACGCATTGCTATAATGTTAATTGGTATCATCACTTCTAAACGTATTCCTTTATAAAACTAAAAAGATATTTATCTGTTAAAACATAAATCATTTTTATTCACTTGTTTGCGGTTTTAAGGTTGCACCTTAAAGCTTTTAGTCACTAAATCTGGAATTAGTCGATAAATCGAGAATAGGCGTATGGAATTAGTCGCCAAATATGAAAATGGTTTATACAATTAGTCGCCGAATCGGGAAACGGTATAATGAATTATATATAGTCGCCAAATCTAGAATTCATTATATTCCTTAATTATTAGGATCCTGACCAGGACAATGAAAAAAAATTATGAAATTATTGTATTGCCATCGGTCCTTGAGAAGTGTGCGAAATTTCGAATTAATCTGACCTTTTAAAGTGGGTAAAAATCGAGAGTTCAAAGATTCCATTACATACAAGAGAAACTTATAAAAGTTTGTTAAAAAAGGTATTGTATCTTTAAAATCTATGAAAATATTGGAAACTGTGTTGTGTTATATCATTTAACTATATATTCTAGTTGTACTACGTTTTTCATAATTTAAGTATTGATATTCATGGATATTTTTTTTCAGAGGAATTGGAGAATTAAGACAACTGTAGAATTCCAGAATCAAATCAACACAAAGAACAATATCAGAGGCGTAGGAAAAATCCAAGATGTCTGTGATAAAAAGTAAAAAATAGTTTTAAAAAAAAAGAGATGAACTCTCTACATAAATATGGAGAGTTTTAGCAGGGATATTTTATGTTTAACGTGGAAGCTTTTTTTTTTTTAAAAAAAAAAGCGGAAATTATAAAAAGATTTCGTCTTAGGAATTTAGAATTTTTTCGCTAACTACTATTTTGTCGCTCAGATAAGACAGTGCATTACTGGATATAGAAAGAAATTATTGAAAACAGTCTGCATAATAATGGTCAATATATTTTCATTTGAATGGTGCTGATTCCCAAACAGCTTTTTAAAGGTTTTTTTTAGAGGTATAGAACTTTAAATTGCAATAAAACAACGATGCATTATTCGATTGACATGAATTTTTTTTATTCGAAAGATAATCTTGTGGCATTACATTTTAAATATGATTTCTGGCATATGATGGCCACGGCTGGCTCGGATGTAGTCCAATCTGGACGTGCAATTTTCGATGGCTTTTTCCAACATTTGTGGCCGTATATCGGCAATAACACGGCGAATGTTGTCTTCCAAATGGTCAAGCGTTTGTGGCTTATCCGCATAGACCAATGACTTTACGTAGCCCCACAGAAAATAGTCTAGCGGTGTTAAATCACAAGATCTTGGAGGCCAATTCACAGGTCGAAAACGTGAAATTAGGCGGTCACCAAACGTGTCTTTCAATAAATCGATTGTGGCACGAGCTGTATGACATGTTGCGCCGTCTTGTTGGAACCACAGCTCCTGGACATCATGATTGTTCAATTCAGAAATGAAAAAGTTAGTAATCATGGCTCTATACCGATCACCATTGACTGTAACGTTGTGGCCTTCATCGTTTTTGAAGAAGTACGGACCAATGATTCCACCAGCTCATAAAGCGCACCAAACAGTCAGTTTTTCTGGATGTAACGGTGTTTCGACATACACTTGTGGATTAGCTTCACTCCAAATGCGGCACTATTGTTTGTTGACGTAGCCATTCAACCAAAAGTGCGCTTCATCGCTAAACAAAATTCGCTTATGAAAATCGGGAATAACGGCAATCTCGTTTTGGGCCCATTCGACGAATCTACGCCTTGCTTGATGATCGTTTTGATGAATTGCCAAACTAAACTGAGAATAAATCCCTTGACAGCTGTTAAATCGGTCGCCATCTTGGAAAGTAATGCCAACTTAAACTTCTATACCTGGAAAAAAACACTCTTTATTAATTATCTCATGGAAAAGCGGTTTAGTCATATACATTTTGGAGAAAATGTTTCAAATTTAAAGCCTTATTTCTTAAGATATCCAGTTAGAGAAAAACTTTCTATACAATTTCAAAGGTCTTCGATTGCATGCTAATAACTTTTGTTTAGAGTTATGTGGCTCACGACGAAAAGTATTACTTTTTGAAAGAGTTTTTCTTCAAACCAATTATTCAGCAATTGTACAAAGACAACGTGCTATTTATCGTTCACTTCAAGCTTGTCATTTTATGGAACATAAATTGGTCCGTGTGCTTTCTGAATTTTTCTCTAAGAAAGTATGTAATAAAGGTATTTTGACATACCATGTAGGTTTCGTTTAAATTGCAGTAGAGAATGTAATTTTACTAAAACAGTTCCACGTAAAAGGAGTTTTTTTAGAGGTATAGAACTTTAAATTGCAATAAAACAACGATGTATTATTCGATTGACATGAATTTTTTTTATTCGAAAGATAATCTTGTGGCATTACATTTTAAATATGATTTCTGGCATAGGACCGCCACGGCTGGCTCGGATGTAGTCCAATCTGGACGTCCAATTTTCGATGACTTTTTCCAACATTTGTGGCCGTATATCGGCAATAACTCGGCGAATGTTGTCTTCCAAATGGTCAAGCATTTGTGGCTTATCCGCATAGACCAATGACTTTACGTAGCCCCACAGAAAATAGTCTAGCGGTGTTAAATCACAAGATCTTGGAGGCCAATTCACAGGTCGAAAACGTGAAATTAGGCGGTCACCAAACGTGTCTTTCAATAAATCGATTGTGGCACGAGCTGTGGAACATGTTGCGCCGTCTTGTTGGAACCGCAGCTCCTGGACATCATGATTGTTCAATTCAGGAATGAAAAAGTTAGTAATCATGGCTCTATATCGATCACCATTGACTGTAACGTTGCGGCCTTCATCGTTTTTGAAGAAGGATTCCACCAGCCCATAAAGCGCACCAAACAGTCAGTTTTTCTGGATGTAACGGTGTTTCGACATACACTTGTGGATTAGCTTCTCTCCAATTGCGGCAGTTCTGTTTGTTGATGTAGCCATTCAAACAGAAGTGCGCTTCATCGCTAAACAAAATTCGCCTATGAAAATCGACCATTATTTTCGAAATAAAATTGCACAATTTGAAAGCGTTGTTCAGGCGCGAGTCTATTCATGATGAATTGCCAAACCAAACTGAGAATAAATCACTTGACAGCTGTTAAATCGGTCGCCATCTTGGAAAGTAATGCCAACTTAAACTTCAATACCTGGAAAAAAAACACTCTTTATAAGCTGAAAGAAGCTGTTTTGATAACTTCATTTCTTAAATCAATTTTCAAAGAGATAGCTTAAAAACCTTTCCTTTCCATTTCTTCGGCTTTTTCATATGCTGTTGCTTGTTCTAAAATGCCTCTAGTAGTGTCTTGTCATCTATATGTAGTTTAGTTCTGATGAGCAATGCTCTTTAGAACTGTTGCAGACTTCATTTACTTCATTTTTTTGTGAATTGACGTATTGCTTTTTAATTTCAAGTGTTTTATCGAAATAGCCGTCAGGAGCAAAGTGAACAAATCATCATATCAAAAATTAAGGCTTGTAACTTCTATGTTTGAATTGGGGTTCGAAGTAAAAGAAGACAAGATTATAAGATCTTCAGATCTGACTTGAAAGTACATAACATTAAATTGATTATTTTCACATTTATCATATTTATTTCACCATTTATTGGTTTATTTCAATTACGCAAGGAGGTAAATTGAAATAGTTTCATTCTCGGGGGAAAAGGAAATACAAAAATGCTTTTGAAAATTGCAACAAAATAAGTAAATTAGAAATAAAACTTTGTGTTCTCGTGTTTGCCGTCTGCCATGAACCTTTTAATCTATCGATCACTTTTTTATAAGAGTGTTTCGGAAACCAATTCGTAAATTTGAGTGGCTTTACATTTACACAGAAATAAATGCTCAGCTCTGGTAAAAGAAGTGATATCTTCTGAATTGCTCTCTCTTAATACACTTAATGAATCTACAGAAATGGCCTGCTGTAAAAACCTTTTTAGTTCGCTACTGCAATGAAAAAGATAATAATTGCAATTTTTAGTACTAGTTGAAGTTGTAGAATCTACAGCTGACTCACTGCAAATACGTGTGAAAGACTTTTCACTAAAATAGGAATCAACTTAGATAACTGCTTTGCTATTGATAGTGATGGAGTGTATAATCATTGTGAGGAGCAATTTCTTACTCTAAAAAAAGACATACCAAACCTAACTTTAATTAAATGCATTTGTCATACACTTCATTTAGTGAGTTCATATACTTACGAGCATCTGCTATCTAATTTAGATTTTATGATATGAGAATCGCACACACATGAAAATGGTTTCAAAGACCTGTCTTAAAAAGAAAATCTTTTATGGATTTATACAGGAGATTAAATGATGGAAAGGATGCATTACTACTGATGCAAGAACCTGTGAGGCACCTACCCTTGGGTGCCCCATTTCTACATAATCTACGCGACCTGTATCTGTAGGAAAAAACGATGAATCACGCAAAGCTGTAATCTTAATATTTGTTTATAAAAATCTTCACTTAAACACTATATACAATAATACTAACAATCAAATTAAGCAAATCTGGAGTGATAAGACACATTTCATATTACCAAATAATCGCGTAATTGACCACTATATCTAACTTTACGGATTACCTCTAAATCTCATAAATACACGCAGTTTCCTTATATCTTAATTTAAGACGCTTACAGCTATATCCTAAGTAACAGCTATTCTCTTGGTCCTAACTGACGTGGCTTTACACCTTGTGGAATGGTATCCCATTTAGCTTGAATACACAGGTACGAGTAGGTTAATTTTGAACTTGGAATTTCCTCTAACTTTAACTTAATCGCTTCTAATCATAAATATAGACCTCATCTAGCAACTTCACATAGCCACACCACGAACGCTAAACATCTATTATTTGTAAGATTCCTAATTTGCATTCTCACGCTCTTCTTCTCGAGTTGGTTGTAAGGAATTGCCATTCTGGCCCCAAAGAACCTCAAGAGGACATTAATGGAAATCGCGATGAAAGCCCGTCAGAATCCCCTCCAAGAAGAAAAACGTGATTTATTCGAGGGTCTTAATGATCCTTAAGAAATTATGTTAACAAAATTTACCATTCAATATTCGTCCAAACTTTAACTTTCAATAGCCACAATAATTTTACTCAAATAACTACATCCAAATTATAATTTATATGTTTAATCATTCCACATTCACCTTTACATTTTTTTGAAGGTGTACCCCATTCGAACAACAGGCGCGGGGTAAAAAGACCTTGTGTTTATGGCCATAAAAAACCCAGGCCATACACAAACCGATCTTAATTACACTGCTGGCCACAGTAAATGCAACACCAAGAAGGATAAGAGATAGCACAACAAAATTTATTTTGCATATAACATGTTGACCAAGTATCAAATGATTAAATTTATAGACTTCTGTGAAGTGTAGTTCCTGCCAGAATCAGCAGCCAAAGTAGACGCCATTGTTGGAGATCACCGCTGTCACACACCTTGGCATTGATTCAAAGAGACTTTATGTGTTCTTCGGGGACAGCAGACCAAGCAGTTCCCCAGGTTGCCAAAGTTGATCTTGTGTGGCAGCTGGGGGTGCAATCTGGGTCTATCGTTTAGCAATCATGGACCACATCTTTTCTTTCGGCGAAAGGTCCGGAGATCGAGCTGGCCAGGGAAGCAATTAAATCTGATGAGTGACGAACCTTTGGATAATGCGTGCCACGTGTGGTTGCGCATTATCCTGTTGAAATATGGCTGTGGCCAAGCCCTGAAGGTAAGGAAGGACAGCTGGCTCCAACACCTTGGAGATGTAGCGCTGGCCGTTTAAAGTACGAGCAATGCGTACTAGAGAAGTGCGAGAGTGATATCCAATACCGCCCCATACCATAATACCCGGTGAAGGACCAGTGTGGTGGTGCATAACGCAGCTGTTCAGCATCCTCTCTCCACGGCGTCTCTAGACTCGAATCCGACCATCGTGGTGTTACAGACCGATGCATAATTCGTCAGTAAAGACAACTGCTTTCCATTCTGCCACCCACATCCTTCTTTCATCGCACCATTGGCGGCGGAGACGTCTGTGGTTCTGCGTCAAGGGTAGACCAAGCAATGGACGTCTTGCGGACCACTCTGCTGTAAACGTCGTCGAATGGTACGCGCAGACACTGAATGATGCGTCGCAGACTCAATGTTCTGTGCTATGGTTCGTGATGTGACTGAGCGATCTGTCACTGCCATGTGCACAATTTGCCTGTCCTCACGTAAAGTGGTGCACTGAGGTGGATGCGATCGACCACGTCGGTCCGTCGTACCCTCCTGCTTCCAACGGTCCCATATCGGCATTACAGTTGTTTGGTTTCGTCCAACACGAATACCGATTTCACTGAAAGATAATCCACAATCTCTCGGTAGGCCATTATCCTTCCTCTGTGGAACTCAGATACTTGATCAAAAGGTGATTGCTGTTTTCTACGAGACATAACTGATCGTTTTCTGAAAAATCCACAAGAAAAACGCAATTGCCGAATTTGAAATCGTCGAAATCTCCAAGCCTTAAATAGCGCTTTGAGGTGGCGCCACAGGCGTGCGTGACGTGTGTCTGCGCTGAAATTCTAATCATTTGCATATCTCACCTCCGCTAATGGATGTTATAAATTTCATGTTATTTGCATGCTTCCTTTAGGGTGTTGCATTTATGGTGGCCAGCAGTGTACTATACATACTTTCATGTTTAAAAAATATATTTGTAAATCAGCCATGAAATACTACAATCTTCTAGATTCCTCAAAACACCCTTCTACCTGAAAAAAAACTGTCCTCTTCAAAACATCAGGGTCAGCCACCCTGAAAGAAGAACTCCTTAAATATGTTGTAAGAACAATTTTTCACACATTGCAATAATACTTTACATATTTTACAATTTGCACACTTATTTCAAATCAGAAATATTTTTCATGTATATGCACCTCATCTGTTTTCTAGACAAATTTTCCCTCTAATCGCGCAGAGCTGTTAATATTATGGTTAATAATCTGTCTACGCCACGTTCCCAAAACTAGATGTACATTAATATCAATCAATAAAGAAATATAAAATTACAAACATTTTTACAATAATCACTTAAAACAAACAACCCAAGGGCTTCTCGCATCTCAGCGAATTCATATGCAGGAGTTAACAAATGTATATATACAATTGTTTTCTAAAAATTTTGAAAGATATTTACAAATACAAAAGCGCATTTCTCACACTTCTCGAAAAATGCAACGCATTGTAGTGTCACCTTTAGCACTCTTTTACAAAAAAAAACTCCTTTTAAATAACCAATGACTTGTATCTTGCAATAATTCTCCTGACTGCCTGTCAGTAAAAATATACAATGAAACGATACAACCTGATTAGTATGTCCTACAGTTGACATCTCCTACTAGGACATCTAAAATCTGTGATCTTCTACTATTTGATCCTCCTCTCGTTTCTGTGCGCTTTTGTTGTAGGGCTCTTCTACTTCCTGGATTCTTACCACTTGAGCTTCCTTGATCCATCGAGTAGGGGCTGTTGATCTCTTCTTCCTTTGGACCGGACTGGTCCCCATTGGTCTTGAATCTTTTCACTGGATGATCGGGACTTTACTCCTTTTCTTTTAAGCCTCAAATTGTACTTGCTTGTATCTCGCATCGCTGTTTCTTCTCTCCTGACTTTTTTTCTAAAATAAGGTAGACTGTTATTGGTTGCAGATAATTTTCTCTTATCCCCCTGATGTATTGGACACTTTCCGCGCTTTTTCTCTGGTCCTCCTTATCCTGAATTTATCGATCGCTGGTACCCAATGACCTCTTTTCTACATTTCCTTGATTTCCTATTCGGTTCTGTCCAAGAACTATGTGAGGACCGTATAAGTATTTTGCGTTTACTGGTAATACTCGTATGTCCCTCAACCTGATCCTCCTTAAGACCTATCACTTTTCCCTTTACTTCTCGTCGTTCACCCGACCACTTATTCCTACTATATTGTGACTCATTTCCTCTGAGTCACACTCTCTCAAAACTACTCGTTTGATTCCTTGAACCACTGCTATCCGAAGTTTCAACTCTTATTCTATTCTCGTCACTTTCACTTTGATGATATAATAGGACCTGATCTATGTTGACCATTAATCTCTTTCCCACTTTGCAAACTACTAAATTGTTATACTTTGTGACGAATCTGTACGGAACCTTTCCACTAATCTTCTTAGGCGTCTTTCTGGGGAATATAAATTCGCGTTTATTTCCAATCAACTGAAAAAAGAAGTTTGGGATATTTAAATTAGATAAGGTATTTAAGTCGAGGGTTCCGAGATAGCAAGAGAGATGATGGTAGGCTATTAAGCCAACAACGTTAAAAGTAAAACTAGAAGATTCAAAGAGATTAGATTCGTGAAGACGTCGTGCTGCTAGACGTACCAGAAAGCTGATATAAGTCAACGGTAAATATAATTCACGTACGCTTAAAGTAAGCGTCAGGTTGAGATACTTAGTTAAAATAAATGACAATTAAGAATTCGAATACGTGTGTTTCTCAGATCTCCTAGTTTCGGTAAACCTTACTTGAGTTGAGCTAGACTAGTAATCAATCGTATTCTTAGTAATTTAATTTAATATAAAGGCAAATACTTTTAGATGACGTAACATAATTATATTATTTGTTATCAGAGATTTTTGAGGAAATTATAACAAAAATAAATAATATTATTATTCAAAATGGCTTTTGGTGGTTCTTTGCCTCAAATTAATCTTGGTGTTCAAGGTGTGACCCAAGGGGGTCATCACAGTGGCGCCCAACGAGTAAATCCCGAGTTTAGAGTCGGATCTAATTTTCGGATCATCCCTGAGCAGTATTTTTCGCGGGTGGAGAATGTGCAGGAATTTTTGAGAATATGGATAATAACATATTACGAGATACCCACACAACTCGCTTGTGCATATTTAAAGGGTCATCTCACAGGACGGGCACTAGATTGGTTTGAGGTTCTAGGTTAGAGGGTTGTTGAAGATAAGGCGACGGATTACGCGCACCTAAAACAAGCGTTGTCAGAACAGTTCCCCGTCGTTAGAAATAGGTCGGAGCAAGAAACGCGTTTCTATTCATCATCTCAAAAGCATAACCAAAAGCCGTCTGATTTTGTGTAGGATTTGTTGAAGATTCACAAAATCTTAAAACTCGAAATGACGGAGGAAAAATTGATCGATCATATTAGTAGGTTAGAACCTCAAATTTTGGATTATGTAGAGGTTAGGAATCCACAAACCACATCTAACCTCCTACAAATTATTGAAAAGTATGAGGAACGGTTTCTAAATACACAGATCAGAGGTTCGAGTTGGGAATTCCGAGATATACAACCAAACGAGAACAATCGTTTCCCTAACAGGAATCGATAAGAAAATTTGAGGGAAACGAGAGGTAGTAATAGATATGCGCTGACAATAGTAGACCACGGAAAGAGTTCAATAGATTTGAGAGTCAAGGTGTTGTGGATAATCAGAGATTCGATGGTAGACGATGGGGTGGTCAATCGGATCATAGATTCCACAATCAAGGCGGTCGACAGGGTGGTTCAAGGAATAGTACTTTCAGGGGTCAGAATGATCGAAACAGATACTTAAACTTTTAAGCGATCGATGCGAGTAGGGGGGTGATCGATCGCGATGTACGGAAAATCCTCCAGATACAGAACACCAAACTATTAGGGTATCCTCATTACGAATGACTCCAGTAGACTTACCGTATGCCCCTATTCTTTTAAATGAGACATTCATTACAGCCCTTTGGGACACGGGGGCGGAGAAATCTTTCATATCGGAACAGGTCTATCGCAAATATTTTTCGTATCGACCTCGTCAAAAGACGAAAGATAGAGTAGTGACGGCGCAAGGAGCCCCGTGTTGCCACTTAGGTCGGTTCGAATTACAGATTCGGATCCGAGAATTCCAGAAAACCTGGGAATTTCACATTCTTAACAATATGCAGTACCAATGCATTTTAGACATTGATTTTATGAAGGAGTCCAAATTGACTTTAGATTTCGATCAGAAATCTCTGATCATTCCAGATGACCAAATTAAGCAATTAGTAAACGTGGAAAAGGCGGTAGAGATTGATCTATCAGATACAAAGCTCGGTGAAGGGCAAAAGCAAAAATTAAGGAATTTATTTAATGGTTTTAAAGGGCTATTTTTAGATCAGCCGGGATTAACTCATGTTTTATACCATGAAATCGATACTGGGGACAAAAGACCGGTAGTGTCAAGACACTACCGTTATGATAGGGTCAAACAAGGAATAATCGATTATCACATTGAGAAAATGTTGCAAGAGGGTAGGATTCATCCTATTCAATCCCCATATGCGGCACCAGTAGTTTTAACGCACAAGAATAATGGCCTTCCTCCGGATTCTCCTGAGGCGTGTTGATTCACGATTGATTATCGCAAACTTAATGCAATAAATAAATACCCTCGATATCCATTACCGGTGATTGATGAAGTAATAACAAACATTCTCTCCGCATACCAGAGTGATGTCCACATTGGATTTAAAAAGTGGCTATTTTCAATTGGTGATTAGTCCAAAAGATATAGAGAAAACCGCGTTTATCACTCGCAATGGCACGTTCGCATTTCTCAGAATGCCTTTTGGCCTATCTGGGCGGCGCCAAATTTCCAAAAGGCCATAGATATTATACTCAAATCTGTTATTGGGCGTTTCGTGTCGGTATATATCGACGATGTTATCATCACATCTCCATCGTTTAATGAACACTTGGATCATTTGAATCAGGTATTTATATTGTTGAGAGACGCAGGGCTAACATTAAATAAGGATGAATGCCACTTCGCACGTGACAAATTGAAGTATTTAGGTCTCGTAATTAGTAAAGAAGGGATCGAAACAGACCATAGTAAAGTGAAAGGAATCACAGAAATGAAACCTCCTAAAAATAGTAAGGAAGTATCGAAATTTTTAGGGATGGTGGGGTGGTATCAGAAATTTATACCCCAGTATGCAGACATCTGTGAACCATTAGATCGGTTGAAGAAAAAGGGGGCTAAATTTAATTGATCGACAGAAGCACAGGATTCTTTTGATAAGATAAAACGAGCATTAACTGAGGCACCAGTTTTGCAATTGCCGAATTTTACAGAACAGTTTAACTTATTTACTGATGCTAGTGGGGTCGGAATTGGTGCTGTGCTTAATCAAAACCACAAACCGATTGCATTCGCGTCTAGAACCTACAATAAGGCGGAACGAAACCATACTGTTACTGAATGCGAATGTTTGGCGGTGATATGGGCCTTAAATAAGTTTAAAACTGATTTCGGATCCCTGCCGGTGAAGGTAATCACAAATCACGCGGCATTAACAAAGCTAACTATAATGGAAAAAACTTATCTAGTCGAATGATTAGATGGGCACTCAAGTTATCCGAGTTTAACATTGAATGGGAACATCGACCTGGTTTCCAAAACGTTTTCGCGGACGTATTGTCTAGGAATCCAGTAGGCAATATGGATGGATCACAAATTTCGTGCGCAGCTCTTTGGGCCCTAACCTTAAACTCCCGAGAACAATTCATTCGAGAGCAAAGGGAAGATCCTGAGTTAGGACACATCTATCGTTATTTAGAAAACCCAGACGACGGTTCCGTTAATGCGACTATATGCGAGGGTTGGTCCCAGGATTTTAAACTTATAGATGGTCTACTCTTTTACGCGAAATACTATACAACTCTTGGAGAATTAAGAGTGTATATTCCTAGATCGCTTCGCGAAACAATAATGAAATAATTTCATGATCTGCCATTAGTAGGCCATCTAGGAAAGAGGAAGACCTATTTAAAATTACGAGACACATGTTATTTTCTATATATGAGGAAATATATATTTGAATATGTATCAACCTGTGACCGGTGTCAAAAATTTAATTACAAAAATGCGCTACCAGCTGGTCGTTTAATTCCGATAGTATCGAATTACCCCCAATGAAATTGTAACGTTAGACCTATTAGGCCCCTACCCCGCATCCCGACCCGAAAGGTGTAGATTTTTATTAGTAATAACTGATCATTTCACTAAGGGGAATGAGGTTATTCCTTTACGAAAAGCTTCGGCCCAAGCCATAGCTAACGCCTTTTTTGATAATTATATTTCACGTCACGGAGCTCCGATTTCATTAATTAGTGATAACGGCCCCCAATTTATATCAGAGGTATTTGAACATATCAGTCACAGGTTGGACATAAAACATATGAAAACGGTAACATACAGGCCACAGGCGAATTTAACGGAAAGAGTTAATCGCAATTTAGTCCAGATGATAGCCTGTTTTGTAAAAGAAAATTACGAAAACTGGGACCGATTTCTTCATGAATTCGCTTTCGCACTGCGCACTTCAGTGAACGAAACAACAAATAAATGCATCAAAATAATTCTTTAACATTAACCTTTCAATAAAACACAATCGTTATTCACTGACGTGAATTTATTACTGTACATTAAGAAAATGTAAACAAAATATCGTTCAAAAAACATACAATCTTTCCATATTAATTTTCAATTACACAAACTGTTTCAAATAACTCGTATATTTTACGATTTATATTGCTTAATGCATCAAAATATAAATACACTGCTGGACAATTGCTAAGGACGGATCACAAATTGCTATGTAGCATAACATTAAGCGAGACATGAGGCCTAGTAGGATAAAATATAGTTGCCACACTGTTCAGACATTAGAATAAAGAATATTTATTGTTCTGGAAAGTACAAAAGCTGTGAAACATCTGAAAGAAAAAAAAATGTTCATTTGATCTGCGTACAAGGAAATGGAACAATGCATCTAAAAGTCAGCAGGCACCTTAAAGAAAGGTATCAGTACGGGGTATGTCCACCGTGGAGTGTGATGCAACATTCCACACGTCGTAAAATACTTTGCACAACATTATCCAGCAGCTGTTGAGGCAATTTATCCCATTCTTCTGTGAGTGCACGGATGAAGGTGTTCTTATTTGTCGGAGGATAGTTTCGACCAGCAACTTGCCTCCCCAAAGCATCCCACACATTTTCAATGGGGTTTAGATCTGGAGAACGTGCTGGCCATACGAGACGTTGAATACCCTCGCTGTCTAGACAATCCTGAACAGCGAGTGTTCGATGACATGTTGCGTTGTCGTCCATAAAAACAAATTTATCACCGACAGGCACCACGGAAAAGACGAACATGAGGAAGTAGAACTTCATCAATGTATCGTTGGCCCGTCATAGTCCCATTCGCAACTACATGTAGGCGCGTGCGGCCATTGATCATGATGCCGGCCCACACCATGATACTGCATGTCGGATATCGGTCCTTTTCCTGGATATTTTCTGGACGATAAGCAGTACCACTCTCGCGCCAGATCAGTTGGCGTCTACAATCCGATGACAGACTGAACCTACTCTCATCTGAGAATAGTACGCATGCCCAATCCTGTTCAGTCCAAATGTGATGCTCTCGACACCATTTCAAACGGGCAGTACGGTGCTGTCTGGTCAATGGGACACACACAACAGGTCTGCGTGCGTATAGTCCTCCTCCCCTCAAACGTCTGGCAACAGTTTTTCGGGAGATCTGCTTTCCTGAGGCAGCAAGAAATTGATTTGCCACCTGCTGAGCTGTGGTGCGCCTGTTCCGTTTTGCTGATAGGACGATATATCTGTCTTCTGCAGGCGTCGTACTTCTAACACGACCTTCCCCGTGCCGTCTACTAAACATTCCAGTAGTTTTAAATGACTTCCACAGTCGTGAAACAACGCTGTGAGCGATGTCGAACACCCTGGCAATATCTGTTATTTTTCGCCCTTCTGCGATCTTTCCAATAATTCGGCCACGCATAAAATCATCTATGTGATGTCGGGAAGACATGCCAAAATTTTAAGTTCGTCTATTAAATCTTTCCTGTAAAACTTTGACTTGAAACAACAACTGTCCACACGCGTCAAAACCTTTAAAGCTCTTATGAACGCTATCACGTGATGAACAGACGTGGAAAAAAAATTTGCATACTCATACTTCTTCTTACTAATATCCCGCACTTATTCTAATTTTCCACATTGTGCTTCCTTTCATTATGTGGTTGCTATGGATGATAGTGTTATCCGTCCTTAGCAATTGTCCAGCAGCGTACAATTAGCAGATTAACGTACTAAATTACGGCAAGTTGAAATGCATAGCTTAATAAGTTTTCTAAAACATTCATAAAATACAATAAGTAATTCGGGTAGTTATCAACAACAATCTTATATAAAATTGTATCAAAAAATGTTAAATACACATATAAATCGTGAACTGATGTTCGAAACTATGTCTGTCCGAGTGTAACACAAATATCCTCAATGCAGAAATTAACAATCACAGTCTTTTTCTAACTTTAGAACTGATGTTCTAACCCTTACTAGCAAAGATAATAAATTATATACTGATGTATAATAATTTCACAAATTGAACTGGCGTTCAAAAATCTTACAATTGCATGGATATGCAATGAAATACACAGAGGAGTAAACTATTTTTAAGATTTCTTGTTTTTAGAACTGACGTTCTAAAACTCTTTCCATTGAAATGGAACAAAAAAAATTTTTTTTAAATATACTGTTATATAATAATTAAAAATTGAACTGGCGTTCAAAATTTTATGACTGCATGGATATGCAATAAAATAGTATACTGAGGAATTAATGATTTTGAAACTTTCCTGAATGTTTAGAACTGATGTTCTAAAACTTACTTTCCATTGACATGGAACAAAAATAATAAAATATATACTGATGTATAATAATTCAAAATTGAACTGGTGTTCAAAAATTTACAACTGCATGGATATGCAGAGCAAAAAAAAAAAAAAAAAAAAAAAACGTACACTGACGTATACAAAAATAAAATCAAAATTCTCTCTTAATGAACTAGATGTTGAGCAGAATAATTTTAGAAATCTCTCTCGTTTTACATTACAGGGAGTTGAAAGTAAAAACTCTTACCTGATTCATTTCCTCGCGGGAATCCAAAAAACTCCTCGAAAATTAAGGACCCTACCGGCGGCGGCACCAAAATTTGATTCTAATCAATGGGCACGGAAACAAATTAAAACCATGAGGTCTTAATTTTAAGTATTAAAGGTTATTTTAAAGGGAAAACATTTAAAGAAAAACACTCAGTACACAATTAGCAACACTCAGACATAACTTTCCTCCTTCGTACCCAAAGACAGAACCCTCTTTTCTCACCACCAAAGGGGGAAGGGGCTATTCATCCCCTTTTTCAGCTGGCGCTCCCTTCAGCAGGTGGTCTTGGATCCTTCGACACTATCCCAAAGGGGGGGAACTGACCATCCTCCTTAGCAGGTGGTAATGGACCCTTCCACTGCTACACTCACTATATTCCATAACTGCAGAAGAGGGCAGTGTTTCCATGAACTTTGTCTTATCCTCGTTGATAGTGAGGCCCATGTTTGTGGCTGAGATTTCAAGGGCTTGAAAATCCTCTTTCACTGCTTTTTCAGATTCTCTAATTATGTCAATTTCGTCTGCGTAAGCCAGTAATTGTAGTGACCTATTCCACAGGGTGCCGCTTCGGTCCAAGCCACTGTCTCGGATACATTTCTCCAATATCAGATTAAAGAGCAAGCAGGCAAGCGAGTCTCCCTGGCGCAGGCCTCTTTCTGTAGTGAAGTGCTCAGACAGATATTTTTGTATTTTAATCCTGCAGCGTATATTTTTTAATGTAGCTTTCGTGAGATTGACAAGTTTTTTGGGTATTTTAAGCTCAGTCATTGCTTCAATCATCTTATCTCTATTTATGCTGTCATAAGCAGCTTTGAAGTCGACAAATAAATGAAATGTTTTGATGTTATACTCCTTAGTTTTCTCCACGATTTGTCTCAACGTATGAATCTGGTCTATGGTAGATCTCTGTGGTCTATAAAACCACATTGGTAGTTTCCGATTACTTTGTCAGTATAAGGCTGAAGTCTTGCAAACAGCAAGTTGGAGAATATTTTATATGCCATGTTAAGGCGAGTAATTCCCCTACAGTTACGACATTCAAGTTGGTCTCCTTTTTTAAAATTCCACATGTTACATTCAATAAAAAGAAAAAAAAGTGTCTATATAAGTAAAATTAACTTTTTTTTCCCTTTCAAAATTCTTTTAACAGTTTGAAGCAATATGAATTAAATATTTAGCAATTATAGACTAGTTCTAACTAAACTTTCTTCTAACTAGTTCTATTACTAAACAAAATTATCACAATTTATTACGATTACAAAACAAAATGATCATAATAAATAAAAATACGTTGTATTTCAATTTCTAGCTATTGCTGTTAGGATTCTTTATGTATGGAAAATAATTAATGAATGTACTCAAAAGCTCATTAATGTTTTGCTTTTTAAATGACCTACTATTGTTCTTTATAAGCAACTAAAGAAGTTATTTTTATACGAGAGGCAAATAATTTTTCATTAGAATAACAATGTCAATCGAAAATGTTTTGAGACGATTACGGTACATTCAAGCTACGAAAACACACATACTTAAAAATGTTAATCAACATGAAAGTATTCTACGAAACTGATGACATTTATATTTATGCATATAAAAGGAGAAATAAATGAAACAGAAAAATCACAAGTGCAGCAAAATAATTGCTTTCTTTTCACTTTATCTTACGAAATGATTAAAATTCCTGGGCATTAAACCTTAAAAATCTAAAAGAGAATTTGAAAATGAAAATATTGTGACCTTTTTGGTCGTCTGACTTTGTTTTGTCTGCATGAGCACAGTAAGCTGAAAGAATTAGTTCGGAAGTCAAATTGACACAAGATTCCCTCAGTTTTCTTCGAAAAGAGGTCTTTTTCTCAGGGTCATTCTGCCCCTCTTTCCATTCATAAAACTGGACCGCGCTTTTCATCACTTTTGATGAGACTAATCTCTGCCAAAATCTATTTCTTTCCCCGAATTCACGCATACAAAGTAGCAAGAGTTGTACGAAATTAGTTGAAAGAGAAGGAACCGGATACCGAAATTCTTCTTTGTTGCCTCCTCCCCCTTCCCCCCATGGGAACAGCGTTGGGAAATGCGGCTTTAAATACTACAGAATACTCGTTAAAAAAATTTAAAAAAAAAACTCTAGAACTCCATAGAAAGCGTGAATAATTTGCATACATATTTTTAATTTTTTTCTTCGAATTTTTATTTTGACTCTTAAAATCCCTGGGTGTGTGTAATCTTGGTTTATTTTCTTCATAAACTAATTAATTTTGCAGCCAATTTGCCGCCTCCTAAGGCTCCTTTCACACCAAACGATTCCGAGTCTGTAGCAATCTTTCCAATTCACAAGCGATCTGAATGAACAGAGATTTGCCTTCACACCGCCACGAGTCAATCATTCTTCCATCAGTTGCTGTCGAACATGGATGCTGTTTTTAATGTTTTAAGACGATTAACGTTTCACGCTATTAATTTCACAATTGAATTTTATTATTTTGAAGTTGAAATACACATAAAACAAAAAATATAAGAGAACGGTTTTACTTGTTTATTTTTTTATATTTTGCCTGTTAGTATCAAATGTAATTATAGTCTGAAAAGTAGTAACAAATAATAAATATGTATTGTGTAACTAAATAAAAACGCAATTACTTTTACAAATAATATATCCAATGTTTTTAATGTTAATGTTTATATTCTACAGCTTTTGTAGCATATAACAACTAGTTTTTTGATTATGTATTTAAAAATGGTTTTCTAATACATTAGTGAATTAAAACTTTTACATACCATTTACATTTTGTTAGTTTTATACAACAAAATTTGAGATCTATGTAGTAATAAAATGGATTTCTTTAAAAAATTAAAATTATCGACAATATTGCTGTTTTTTTTTTTTTTAGCATTCTTATAAATATTTAATGTTTTTTTCTCCCAAAATTAAATAAATTCTTATCAAATTTATCTCTGAAGCTATTTCAAACTTCCTTCAGAATATTCCTGTGCCCCCCACACACAGAAAAACATTTTGCTTTAAAGTATTATTAAGTAAAGAATAAAGTTTTCAAATTTATAAATTTGAAAAAAGAATACATGCAAAATCAATTTTATTATTTGAGTAAGATTATTAGAGATGAAATACAACCTACAAACTCGGCGACAAGAACTAGAGTTAGTTGAAAAAGAATACTATGAATACCACACCCAAAAATATAAGCGCCATCAATTGGCATAAAAACAAACAAAAACATTAAAATCTTTAAATATCTAAAATTAGCTTCATTAATCGAAACTTTATGTGATATAATCACTAATAATATAAAAAACAATAAAAATCAATTCTCTATTTGTTTAAATTCCCTTTTTCTTTAAGAAATAGCTCCTGGCTGCTGGTGATTGAGGGAATAAAATCTGACCTGCCGAATCACGCGTAAGTCGGAATTCGTTTGGAACACCTCTAGCGCAAGCCCTGATGTCAATTTCGTCGGCGAGTTCTCGAGCATCGCAAAGCATTTCATTAAAGGCTGTGTCAGATCCAAGATCCCTGAAAAAATCCTAAAATATTTCAAGAGCTCTATAGCAGATGGTAAATCATAGTCTTCTGTCTGCAAGACCTTACTTATAGGATTGATACAATTTAAGATTTTATACCAAATTACAATGCAACATAAGAACTTAAATTGTTTAACACAACCTAATAGTCCAGAAGCCTCAACTCTTATAGAGTTGTCAATCTCCGAATTATTACAAACAGCAAGTATAGCGTCGTATACCCCTCCCACTTGATACCTTAGAGCAGAGGTCGGCAACGCGGCGTCCGCGGGCGCCATTGCGCCCTTCAATAAATTTTAGTGTGCCCTTAAACTATTGTTAATTTAGACCAGAAATTCAAAACGTAAATTTTAAAATTCCTAGAATGGCAACGGTGACGCGCTGAACTGAAATGATCTGAGCAATCATGTGAGTAGTAGTGAGTACACAGGAGAGCATAGATCCAGAGTTTGTCACAGGTTTATGCCGTCCCTATGATGGACTCATCGAAAAGAAAACGTACTCATTATTTCAATGCCGAGTGGGAAGAAAAGTTTTTTTTCATCGAATACAATGGTAAATGCGTATGTTTACTACGTAATAAGAGCGTTGCGTTGCTTAAAAAAAGTAACATAGAAAGACATTTTAAGAGTTTACATGGCAAATTTAATTCTGAGTATCCATTGAAATCAGAACTAAGTAAAAGGAAAATGCTATCCTTAAAATCGTCAATTACAAAACAACGAAGTATTTTTACAAAACCCAAACAACAATCGAAAGCAGCAACCGTAGCATCGATTAAAGTTGCACATTTACTGGCAAAGAAGAAAAAAACTTTTATTGACGCGGAAATAATGCAAAAAGCTATGCTAGTAGTGGCTGATTCTCTTTTTGATGACTTCAAAAACAAGAAAGAAATATTGGGAGCTATTAACATGTTACAATTAACAGCTAGAACCGCAACAAGAAGAATCGAATTAATAGCAAGCAATTTGGAAGCAAAATTAGCAAATGATGTGGAGACCTGTGATTTTTTTTTCCAATACAACTGGATGAATCAATTGATGCAGTCGATACAGCCCAAGGCAATATCCGTTAAAATGGTGTTTGATGACTTCTCTACAAAAGAATTTTTGAAAATTCTTCCGTTAACAGCACGTATCCAAGGAAAGGACATATTTTCATTGTTCAAAAAGTTTGCAATTAAAAATAAGTTAGCATTAAAAAAATTATCATGAATTACTACGGATGGTGCACGAGCAATGACTGGTAAGGAAAACGGTTTTATTGGTTTATGTAGAAAAGATCCTTTATTTCCTAAATTTATTGCGTACCATTGTCTTATTCACCAAGAAATGTTATTTGCAAAAACGATTAATTTTAACCATATTATGTCAATTGTTACCAAAATTATTAATTCGATTAAAGCTAAAGCGACACAACATAGGTTGTTCAAATTATTTTTAGAGAACGAAAACACTGAGTTTAAAGACTTCTTCATACTGAAGTGAGGTGGCTCACTCGCGGTAAAGTTCTTGAACGCTTCATTAACCTTTTTGTGCCGAAATATTAACCACGCGAGGGCGCTGGTGTGTGCACATCTGTATTAAAATTGTAAAGATCGTTAGTGTGTGTAACTTTTATCGTAGAATGTTAGCCGCATCGCGGCAATTCGTATCTAATTAAACATTACTACACCTAAATTATCTCATGGAACTGCTTATTGTGGACTGTCTAACTAATTCGCCCGGATACACACTCCTTTCGTTTCGAAATAATTATGGACATTGCTTCGTTTATAATTCGCTACATGGTGCATCGGCCGGGAAGGTCATTCGGTGCGTGATGGGGGGTGAGTACTTTCGTTTTGTCTAACTTTGAATTCGGTATTTGTCTAATTAAGCTTATTTCTCATCATTTCTGATTTTGGTTTATTCGTAACTGTCGGTATTTGGAAGGTTGCTCTGGCATAGTTTTGTTCATTTGTATGCATATTGTTAAGCTGAATTTTGTTTGAAACTGTTGAAAGTTGTACTAAGTTGCATTTAGAATTGGTGTTGTCATTTGTATATTTGTTTGCAATTATAGTCTTTTGGTTTAAAATGGATGCAGCAAATAAGGCTATATTAGAAAGAACGAAAAAGACTCGATCTGTTTAGAGATCCCTCGTGACAAAACAAATTAATAAATTAGAATCCGAAATAAGCAATACAGCTGATAAAACAACAGTACATGAGATCTATATGCAATTAATTTCTAAATTTGAAGAGCTGAGTACACTCGATAAGGAAATTGAGAATTTAATAGATGTTGAGAGTCTAGAAGAAGAAATCGTAACTCGCGAAGAATATCGAGATAAATTTATAAGTTGGAAAATCCGTGCTGAACGTTATGTAGAATCAGTTTTGAACACTGCTATTCAAAATTCGGTGGAAAATCAACCACAAAACATAACACTTCCTTTAAATAGTACAGTTAGTTCTATTTTAACAAATCAACCGCGTTTACCTAAACTCACATTAGAATCTTTTTCGGGCAAGGATATCAGTAGTTTTCCCAGTTTTTGGGCTAGATTTAAATCCGCAGTACATGAAAATTCGAGTTTAAATGATGTGGACAAATTTTCCTATTTGAAATCGGTTGTCACATCTGATGCAGAATTGGCTATACGAGGCTTAACTCTAACATCGGAAAATTATGCAAAATCAATGAAAATTTTAGAAAATCGGTTCGGACGACATAAAGAACTTATTGTTGACTTTCATATGAATCGCTTGTTAAATCTGACCCCTGTCCGTAAATCGTTTGATGTTATTGCGTTAAGAAATTTATATGATCAGTTAGAAATTAATACAAAGGGACTTGAATCTCTTGAAATCTCTCCCGATTCCTATAGTTGTCTCTTGTTTCCGATAATTATGAAAGCTATTCCCCCTGATTTAGCATTAGAATATAATAAAAGCATAATGAAACACAATCACAAATAGCTGATTTAATTGCATATTTGCGAAGCGAAGTAGAAAGTCGCGAACGCACAGAATTTCTAGAAAACCGCATGACTTAGAATTGAAAAATAATAATTCCTATTCCAATACTAAGTATTTCAAAAGAACGTCTCATAGCTATCCACAGTCAAATCGAAGGGTTCAAGGTCATTCTCGATTCCACCCATCTCACAAATCGTTTTCCTCTGCAAACGAATTGCTGACGGCTGCATTTTCGAATTGCTTATTTTTTTCCCAGAATACTCATATGTCTGATTTGTGTGCGTTCAGAAAAAAGAGCTAAATTAATTCAAGAAGGGAGATGTTTCATTTGTTGCAACACTGGTTGTTATGTTAAAAAGTGCAAGAAAGGTTGTTCGTATTGTAAAGGTCGATATGCGCGTGCTATTTGTTTTAAGTTAGAAAAATCTAAGCAAAATTAACATTTGGATTTGGAGGAAAAGAATGTTGACGTTAAAACTACGTCTTCAAATTCTGTTTTTCATAACAGAGGTGGAGTTTTATTGCAATGTGTGAAGGCCTAAATTATAGGTCGTTCTTCATCGGATAAGATATTTTGCCTTTTTGATAATGGAAGTGAAAAGAATGGAATGTGTCTCGGAGTTTGGGGTTGAAAATATTGGGTTCGGAAAGGCTAAATATTTTTTCGTTCGGTTGTAAATTCCTAAAAAACAAACTTGTAGTAAGGTCGAGGTTAGGCTAAGGAATGTATTAAGCGGAGAGGAGACTGTGATTGAGGCATTGGAAATTGAGGAAATTTCAAAGGCAACACTTAGCCTACCTAATCCAGATGCGTGGGCAGAAATGGAGTCGAAAGGGTTTAGGCTAACATTCAGTTGTAATGATTCTTCTGAGAATTGTGAAACTTCATTGTTAATAGGTTCCAATTTTTATTGGTCTTTAACACATCGGATAAAAAGATTAGATTCATCATTGGTTGCAGTCGAGACTAGGCTAGGATGGTCTCTTCAGGGAAAGTGTGATGAGCGGAGTGATTTTACTTTGGTACATTTGGTTCACAGTGAAGAGGAATCGATTTCGACTGAGCTAAGGAGATTTTGGGAGATAGAAAGTTTAGGAATACTTGACAAGGGTTCGGTGACTTTAGGTAATGGGGATGAAGAGATACTTAGTGAGTTTGATAAATCAGTTAATTTCGTAGATGGTCGATATCGTGTAAATTTGCCATGGAAACCAGGTATGAGAGAGGCTTTACAAAATAATAAAACTGTCGCACGTAAGCGTTTTGAGGGGTTGGTTCGTAGGTTTAAATGTGATCACGAGTTGTTCTGCGAGTATAAGGATGTAATTGATGACTATGTTAGGGAAGGTATTGTTGAGCGTACTTCTTGTGATTCTTTATTGGATAGTCAGGGGATTTTACCTACCCCATCATGCAGTGATACGTAGTGACAAAACCACAAGTCGTATTCGAATAGTATTTGATGGTTCAGCACACGAAGATGGACAATCATCGTTAAACCAAAGTTTATATACGGGACCAAATTTGCATCCCAACATTTTAGAATTGCTTTTATGTTTTTCGAAAAGTCCTGTAGCATTTATAGCTGATGTAAAATCGGCATTTCTTCAAATTGAATTAGATTTCCGTGATCGAGATTTTACGTTTCTTCTGGACTGATAATATGAATAACGAGTGTAACGTTTGAAAGAATAACGGTAGCTATTCTTGGTTAATTAAAATATGGAATTTATTTACGTCACAACTATTGAATATTATTTACTAAATGATACAGTAAAGTTATTAAATTTAATTATAGATTGTTAGAGTCCAATATTTTGTGAGAGGAGGATTCGTTGGTTACCGCTCCCGTGCAAGTTCAAAGCATCTCTCCCCTCATCTTCCGGTTGACGAGCTAGATTCCTCGGGGGGTCAAACAGGGGTTGCGTTGCACCTGCAAATGCACGTACAAAGAAAAGCCGACTAGATGTTGATGTTTTCGAGAAGTGACGTTACAGCTCTCGCCCTCTCTTATAGAACTTTTCCGTTGAGAAAAGTTTAATGGAATGACGATGAGACAACTGACACATCCCTTCATCAAGCACCACTATATTTCTGAGCTGCAATTTTAACTACTAAAGAAAAAACTGAACTAAATTTGGAATTACTTATTTCTAGTGAGCGAGTGTTCTTGCTAGGGAACTTACACAAATCCATAGTACGAAAATGATCAATAGCAATGTTAGAAAACATACTATAACATTAAATAAAAATACAAACACTCCTATCACAATGCCTATTATCAATTATACTAACAACATGTTACATCAAATGCTAGTGTAAGACCTTACACATAAAATATTCTTCGCCACAATACTTAATAAAAATTATACTAACGACAAGTTGATATGATATGCGAAGTGTACAACCTTACACACAAAATATTTTTCACAATATGCCTCTTGCGTAAACTAAATACTCATGTATATTTTAAAACCCTATACACAAAGTTAAGCATATTAATACATTTGCTTTCATGGCTTTATCTTTTGACACGCATCTCCATTCGATATGATATACAGTACTAGTAAATAAATAAAATTAATACAATTATTAACCTTTAACTAAAAAAACATTATAAGCAACAATTATTATTCATGAGCAAGAGAACATTGTTAACAATTCCTAATTATCTATCACCGATCTGCTGAGACTATCTGCATTTTTGTGACTTCTACCCGACCGATGTACAATTCTAAAATTATATGGTTGCAAAGCCAAAGCCCATCGCATCAATCTAGGGTTAGAACTAACGTTTCTATTCGACCACACCAACGGGTTGTGATCGGTCATAACTAAAAATGAATTTCTATCTAAGTAATAATGTAACCTTTTAAATCATAGGGGACATGTAATCCGATTCTCCTACCTCAATGATTCCTAATTTTAACATTCGGTTAATTTCGTTTTTTAAGATTTCATTTTGTCGGTGCGACATTCGATAGGGCTTCGTCCTAACTGGTTGATCGCTAACTAACTGGATTTCGTGTTCAACCAGATTAGTTAAACCGGGATTGTTTGAAAATGATTTAGAGTATTTACTTAATAATGCGCGCAGTCGATCCATTTGTCGAGAAGGTGTTTGTTCAACTCGCTAGCCTGGATTACGTCCTCGAAATCATAAACGAGAGAATTGTTTTCTAAGTAAGGGATTTCTAATTCCTGGTCTGCGAGAGAGTTTTTTGTTTCATCATTAATAATTACGTTAACGTGTTCTGGCCTTTTGTAATATGGTTTTAGCATATTTATATGATAGATTTGAGATGTTTCGCGTCTGCCGGGGATTTCGACTAAATAGTTCGTTTCCGAAATTTTATTTGAAATTGTCCCAGGACCTATCCACTGCACTGCTCATTTATTTGTTCGGGATGTAGCTAACACTAGGACTAAATCCCCATCCTTAAATTCAAGTTTTACTGCGTTGTTATCATACCAAGTTTTCCGCTTAACTTGCATTTCCTCCATTTTATTTATTGCTACTTCTTGACATCTTTTTAATCTATTTATTAACTTAAACATATATTCAGTGACGAGATCACCCTCTTCTTCCGGTTCCATCCAATGTTCCATTACTAACGTCTCTGGGGTTCGCAAATTTTTCCCATACACCAACTCTGACGGTGTACTTTCGTGAGATACAGTTCGTAACGCTATAAGAATTGACGGAAGATGTTTGTTTCATTCGGAGCCTGCATCTAAACATAAGACTCGTTAGAGTCGTTTCAACGTTCGAAGAAATCGCTCAACAGGGTTACTCTGTGGATGATACACAGAACTATGCCTGACAAGTATTCCGAATCTTTCAAAAAACTCGGTAGTCAGAGCACTAGTAAAAGAAGTACCCTGGTCACATTGTATTTCACGGGGAAACCCCATCCGACTAAAGATGTTTAACAGCGCATTTGTGACACTAACGGAACTAATATCAGACACCGGAATAGCTTCAGGGAATTTTGATGACATGCAAATGGCCGTGATAAGATATCGATTCCCTTTAGATGTGATCGGGAGAGGCCCACATGCATCAATATTTAGCTTAGTAAAAACCTCCTGAATAACAGGGACCAATTTTAGTGGAGCTTTCTTTTTTTTATCATTGGGCTTCCCAGCCCTCTGACACTGATCGCAAGTTTTTACAAACTGTTCCATATCTCTATAGCAATTCGGCCAGTAAAAATATCGGTTTAATTTGTCTTTGGATTTCGTAATTCCCAGGTGTGCAGATGTTCCCTCATGACACAAGGATTTAATGGGGTCGCGCAACTCTTCCGGCACTACTATTAACTTCACCACGTTACCTAACTTATCTTCACGATTTTTGACCAATAATTCCTTCTCTAGCGAATAAACCTGATTGGTAACCTGCATTTGACTGGCTGCCTGTTCGTATAAGGTTTTAATCTCCTCGCTATTTTTTTGAGCATTGATTACATTTTCTCGCGTAACCCTTAGCAGCGCTAATTCCGGAACATATTCCTGGAGTGCAGGTATTAAAATTTCGTCCTCTGCATCCGAAGAAACAATTATAACCTCATCTTCCCCTTTTTTAGCATCACCACTATCTATTCCCCTTTCTTCTCTAGCCGCTTTGACTTGAGGCCTTGTTTGGACAGTATTCAATATTTCGACTGGCAGGAAATTATAGCCTAAATTTCCTTTTATTAGCTCGGCCGTTTTATTTCCAAGCAAATATCGACCGTGTTGATTTAAGTGATTTCCACAAACCGCTGCCTTAGTTTGCACCGTTCCAAAATTTCCGGAAATTTTCACGACCGCCAAAGGTAAACAAACTAATTCTGGGCTTAACGGTTGTTTTACCCAAACATTTTCACCAGAGAAAGAAGAAGGATTTATGTATTTTGCACATACTAAATCTATTGTCGCTCCCGTATCTCTAAGAATGTCTATCTCGTGACCATTCACAGAGCCCTTTGTTGTATATGAATTAAGAAAATCCGGGTTTTCATTTCCTTCAATATTATTGAGAGTTTCCGTCGTTTTGTTTTTTATTAATTTAGGGTAAACGGCTTTTATATGTCCGGGCATATTGCAATGATAACATCTTTGTATCACGCGTTTTTCAAAAGTCTCTCTCTAGTACTCTCCGGAACAGAAGCTCCTAATCTGGGGGAAGTTTTCCCAAATCTATTTTCTTTTTCCTTGACCCCTGAGTATGTCAAAATTTTATCATTTCTGCCCCACCTATCCATGGGTTTCGAATTTACCTTTCGGACGTCCTCATAATTATCAAAGAGTTCTGCTATTTGAGTAGATGATTTAAGGTTTGCCCAATTATCTAAAAAATGATCTTTCATACTAGCATTGGCGCGTTTTTTTAATTGATCTACCACCATTAGATCTTTAAGATCTTGAAAGGTATTTATTTCTATATATATATAAGCCAATCAGCCACTCATCTAGATAATTCGTAATTTCAAAAGTGAAATCCTTCCAGGTGCTATTGGATTTTTTCTGGTGTTGGACAAATTTTTGCCGAAAGACCTCCGGACTTAACTTGAATCTTTTAAGTAATAATTTCTTTACATAATCGTAATTTTCGGCTTGTTCCTCCGGTTCGCGAGCAATAAATTGCACGATCTCTAGGGGTAACAAACCCAATAATTGCCCCACCCACTCTTTCTTTTCTATAGACGCCCTTTTAGCCTGGCGTTCAAAGATCACTAGATATAAACTAATATCTGACTGCTTAGGATCGAAATCTGGGATCAATTTTTTAAAGTTTAAATTAGAGGTTACAGAACATGCATTTGTAGAATCGTTTGATTCATCGTTTACCCTAAATCCGGATTCTATTTTAAACCTTTCTAAATCAAATTTCAGCTGTAATTCTTTCTCTTTTAATGCCTGCTCCTTTACTAACTCCTCCAATCTTATTTTTTCAGCCCTTTCTAACTCCTCTAATCTCATTTTTTCAGATCTTTCTAACTCCTCCAATCTTTTTCCGTTTGCAATGATAGTCTCATACAGATTTTTAACAAATTCCTCTTCATAACCTTCACTGTTAGTGATTGCAATTTTTATGCTAGGGACAGTCATATTTAAAGTGGCATTTATTCCTAATTCCTCAGCAAGTTGCAACATGTCTTGCTTTTTCCCTTTACCAAGGAAAGCCATTTTTTAAACAATATCAAATAAATGTCACGCTAAATTTTGCACTATTGTTACTATTCTCTATTAATACAATAACACTGGTCCCATGCATACACAGAAATACACAAAGAAAACTTAACACTAAAAATAATCAAAATCATTCAAGAGACTTAAAACACAATACATCTTAAGCTAAAATTGCACACAATGCTTGAAATACAATTACAATTCTCTAGAAACAAAATAACACTGTTCCCATGCAAAAAAAAACACTAAGTATTTCAAAATTTGTAAAGAACACTTTAACCAAAATTCCTAATACAATATGCAGTTTGCAACTCAAAAATATAACAGTACTCACCCTTTTGAAGTACTCAGCTTGCTGTCAGAAGCAAATTATGTGCACTAGTGGTTTTGAACTCTTCCGTATGAACAATGGTCCTTTTGACCAATCTTGAATCTTTCACCCTTAACAAAAAAGTGGTCAGTTTGACCAGCCTTGAATTCACTCGTGGCACGGCTTCAAAGATGAATTCGATCGCAGCACGGCTTCCGAAGATCGCTTTCCCTACGGACACTGATCGAGAATTCAATAGAGAGCAAGAGGACTGTATTGTTGATTTATATGTTCAATCTGATAAATGAAGAGCCCTTGGTATACAAATAAGTTTATTGATAATTAAACATTACTTCACAGCTCTACACTACACACACACACACACAACATTTAAGAACTATTTAACTATTTACAGGGGGTAAGAATAATTTTCGCTTAAAGCGCACTGCCAAAGCATCATGCCTTTCACCTTAGTTCGATCAGTTACATTTGCGTTCTGCTCTCATTCCATCGCGTTACATATGTTTTTTCTGGCAACCCTGAAGTCGCCAATTCCGTTAGAAGGCGCCAACATCCTGGGCCCCGTTGCAATGTTTAATTGCAAATTGGAAAAAAAATTTACATACTAATATATGAAATATATATAAAATACTGATAAACAATTTCAATAATTAATATAATACAATACGTAAATGCAATATATGCTAATGAATATAATACACAAATACAATTATGCAATACAATAATATATATATCGTTATTCATAGATTGGCAATTTTACCAATTTATTGACTGGGTGTTGGTAGGTGCCTTTATTTGTTTTTAAAGTCACAACTCTTATAATATTATCTTTACCTGGGTGCACTTTGATAATTTTTGCAAGATTCCAATTAAGTAATTTTGAAAAATCTTTATCTTTAACTAGCACTAATTCATTTTTTCCTTAAATTGTTGCTCACCCCTTTGCCATTTTACTCTTGATTGTAGCCGGTTTAGATAGTCATTTGACCATTTTTTCCAAAATGTTTGTGTTAATTTTTGCACCAATTGCCATCTATTTAGTCGATTGATTGGTGTATTTCCTACGGACACTCTAGCCGTTAACACTATAGATCAGTTTGATCCCCTTTGAGCAGGACGCTCTTTTCCTCCGAAGCTGAATTCAATTGCAGCACGGCCTCCGAAGATGTCTTTTTCTCCCTGCGTTGCGGTCCGTCCGTAAAAGCCAAAATTTCCTCCTCTCACGGGTCCCGAATGCTAACTTTTTATCCCACCGTTGCCACCAAACTCTAAGCTGTAACGTTTGAAAGAATAACGGTAGCGTATTCTTGGTTAATTAAAATATGGAATTTATTTACGTCACAACTATTGAATATTATTTACTAAATGATACAGTAAAGTTATTAAATTTAATTATAGATTGTTAGAGTCCAATATTTTGTGAGAGGAGGATTCGTTGGTTACCGCTCCCGTGCAAGTTCAAAGCATCTCTCCCCTCATCTTCCGGTCGACGAGCTAGATTCCTCGGGGGGTCAAACAGGGGTTGCGTTTGCACCTGCAAATGCACGTGTGGGTGTCGGGTCCACAAAGAAAGCCGACTAGATGTTGATGTTTTCGAGAAGTGACGTTACACGAGCCATACGTTTTGAATTTCACGAGAGTTCTTTTTGGACTTCGACCTAGCCCATACCTTCTCGCAGCAACTTTAAAACATCATTTTAAGAAGTACAGAGAGCAATATCCTCATACATTTGAGTTGCTAAATAGTTCCATTTATGTTGATGACCTCATTTGTGGTCAGAATGATGTTCCGGACGCTCTACGTACTACCTTGGAGTGCTTGCAAATATTCAGTGACGCAGGCATGTTATTGCGCAATTGGCGAAGTAATTCGAAACAACTTAATTTGTTATGGCAGAAAGAAGGTGTCAAAACGGAATCCTCTGAAGCTAGTGCTATTGATCTTAGACCTCCAACTAAGGTTTTAGGACTTGCTTGGGATCCAGAAAATGATTTAATTTATTTCGATCCAAAGGATCTATTGAAGTTTGTGTCACGTAGAGGAGAATCGAAAAGATTTATTCTGAGTGTTGTTGGTCGCATTTTCGACCCCATTGGAATTCTTGGCCCGTTCGTTATCAAATTGAAATATCTACTTCAGGAACTTTGGACTCTAGGAGTAGAATGGGACTCTGAACTTTCCCCAAAGCTACGACACAAGTGGCAGCAGTGGAGTAGCGAAGCTGAGGGCTTGACTGAGATAAAGATGCCACGTTTCTATTTAGGTGACATAGATAAAGAAATATCAAAGTGTAAAATACATTGTTTTTCAGACGCGAGTAAATCAGCCTATGGAACAATATTGTACTTGCGATTTGTTACTTGTTATAATGAAATCGAAACTAGTTTCATTTGCTCAAAAAGTCGTGTGGCACCTTTGAAATCATTGACGCTTCCTCGTCTTGAACTGACAGTGGCCTTATTGTCAGCTAGGTTGGCCAAACAGGTGTCATCTTGTCTCAAATTTGATGCTAATATATATTATTGGACCGATTCTCTCATTTCGTACTACTGGATACCTAAGGGTCGTCAGTTAGTGAAAACAATTATTCGAATCTGTCTCGTTTGTAAAAAATACAGTGCCAAACCAGCTGACCAGTTAAGTGGTCAGTTGCCCCGAGATAGAATCACCCAATCTCCTCCTTTCCAAATTGTAGGAATTGATTTTACAGGTGCAATACTTGTTAAGGACAATCAAGGGACTCGCAAGTCTTATGTTTCTTTGTTTACATGTGCAGTCACTCGTGCCGTACACTTAGAACTTGTGTCGGACATGTCCACAAAGTGTTTTTTACTTGCTTTACGGAGATTCCTCGCTCGTAGAGGTAATTGCAAGGTAATATACTCCGATAATGCACGTTATGACAGTCCCCCATGTCGTGTATTCATTGTGTTGAAATAAAGAAGCCTTTTCATTACTGGAACAAATACTATTTAATGTTCTTACGTTCTACAACACAAGGGGTCACTTAAATAAAACAACAAAACAACACACATCCATTATCGTTACAGAAAATGGCTTAAGGACTAAAAGGAGGGAAACAGGCTTTCCTTGACTCCACGTGTACACATCTTTCCCCGGTAGCGATCCAGGGCAGAAGAGCGAGGGGAACGAGTTCCCGCTCCCCTAAAGAACAGGTGGTTCCCCCTGGCTGCCACTAATCATCAAGGGAAGGCAGGGTTTAAATGTAGTTGTTACAACGTAAATTTAAAGCAGCTGAAAGGGAGCTAGCATATTTTGCCAACATCTTGAAAGACAGTGAATTTCAAAATTTTGTCGCAGATAAAGGTATTCACTGGAAGTTCATAGTTGAACGTGCGCCTTGGTGGGGTGCATTTTACGAACGTCTTGTTAAAACTATAAAGGATCCTTTACGTAAAATACTTGGCAGGGCACTTCTAACATTTGAAGAACTTTCAACGATACTTTCAGAAGTTGAAGTCATCGTTAATCATCGACCACTGACATACGTGGAGAATGATCCAGGAGAGCCGGAACCACTAACACCGGCCCACTTCCTCGAGTTAGGTTATGGTGACTCTAAATATCCTATACATTTCATCGAATTGATCGACGCCACTACGGCAAAGGAGTCGTACAAGAAAAGAAAGACTTGCCGAACTCTTCTTTTAAAACAACTTTGGAGACGCTGGAAAGAACAGTATTTGCTCCAGTTAAAAACAGCTAATCATTTTAAAACACCATCTGTTCATAAGAATTTAAAATTAAACGTCGTAGTTCTTGTCGAAGGAAATGTAAAATCAAAATTGTTGTGGGAACTTGGAATAATCAAAGAAATATTTATTGGAAGGGACGATAACGTTAGATCTTGTCTTGTAAAAACTTTTAAAGGTCTCTTCAAAAAAACCCATTCAATCGCTGGACCCTTTAGAAATTGTATAATATACTTGTACTAATTTGTTTATATTTTTCAGATTAATGGTAGGAGATTATACATTATTAATTAATCTCTGTTAAAAAATTTTGTGAAACCTTGAGGTATGTATCCTAGTATTTGTTTGTTTGTAAATTGAAGCTTTGTCATCTTTAAGTTTCATTATATTGTGTTCTTTAATGTATATTTACTCTTTTCTTTCTAATATGTATAATTTAGATTTGATTAGTAGTATTGTATCAGTATTTTCTTTGTAAGAATTGTATTTCAATAATTGTTTGTATTAATTGTGGTTCGATATTTACTGGGTGAACATTCTGTTCACAGGTGGGGGGTGTGCCGAAATATTGACCACTCGAGGGCGCTGGTGTGCGCACATCTGTATTAAAATTGTAAAGATCGTTAGTGTGTGTGTGTAACTTGTATCGTAGAATGTAAGCCGCATCGCGGCAATTCGTATCTAATTAAACATTACTATACCTAAATTATCTCATGGAACTGCTTATTGTGGACTGTCTAACTAATTCGCCCGGATACACACTCCTTTCGTTTCGAAATAATTATGGACATTGCTTCGTTTATAATTCGCTACACTTTTACCTCAAGTAAAAGAATTTGTTGCTTCGAGAAACGAGGTTTACGAAGAATTGGAAAATAAAAATTGGTTGTTGGATCTTGGATTTTTGGTAGATATGACGATGAAGTTTAATGAATTAATTTTAAAACTGCAGGGGAAGAATTCCCATATTGCTGATATGATTAGCGCAGTTAATTCTTTCAAATGTAAGTTGGAATTGTTAAAAGCGCATTTGTTGAAAAATTCCTTGTCTCACTTTCAAAATGTCAAACAAATAATTGAAAATTTAAATTTGAGTGTTGATGAGTTTGACACTACATCGTACATAAAAACCATTGATACATTAATAATCGAATTTTCGTCGAGATTTCAAGATTTTCTACCGTTAGAATCAGTAATTCCATTTTTCGTCAATCTATTCAATGTTCATGAACCTGATTTGCCTTCCAAAATTTCAAATTATTTCGATGTTACTAACATACAGGACTTAGAAATGGAAATAATTAATTTGCAAAATGATATTGTTTTAAAATCACATTATGTTGATAAATGAATTTGGAAGTTAGTTACTGAGGACAGTTTTCCTATTTTGAGAAAATGCGCTCTAAAAATATTTTCATACTGTGGAACTACCTATAATTGTGAAGTCCTTTTTTTAAATATGACATATTTAAAATCTAAATATCGATCACAGCTTACGGATGCACATTTAGATAACTGTTTAAGAGTGGTTAATTCGTCGTATATGTTCGATTATGAAAAAATTGCAGATGATATGGCAACCCAAATATCCCATTAAAATAATTTTATATAAAAAATATGTCATTGCTCTTGCCACCATCTTTAATATACTTACAAACATTCTTCTGTATTTATGTAAGATTAATAATAACCTTGTTCCGTAATTAAATCTATAAATTATAAAATTAATAAATGAACATGTTTTATAAATATGAATATTATTTTTATATATTTGTTAGGTCAAAAAATAGTTGGCACCCGCCATGAATTTTTAATCTAGTATTTCACTCTTTACATTAAAAACGTTGCCGACCTCTGCCTTAGAGGTTTTAATGCGTCTATTCGGCTTCCCCAACGATTTTGTTTGAAATCACTTATCTACTTTATAAATTGTGTTCTTAGTATTTTTATTTCTGTAATGCACATTTTGTTTTCACTTTAATTAAATAGTTTTATACTAGGAACACACACAAGAACAAAATTGTACCTATATTCTTTCACATTAATTATTGCTCTGCAATAATAGAATTTAATTAAATCCTTTTTCTGTTGCTTTTTATAAGAAATTTCTTTCATAATTCTGACATTCTAATTATTGCCTTTTTTTTTAAAGCTTTCCAATATTGCTATAGATTGGGACCTATTATTACTAGAATTTTTTTCTTAAATATGCATACTAACGCTTTTAAACATTTCACAATCACGAAGAATACAATTTAAAGAATTTCTGAGAAATTTAATCATAAAATGAAACCGTGTAAATATAAAAACTATTGCAAACTGAAAACACCGACTTTTTAATTTTTAGTGCACCAGTGTTCTACGGAACATTGATTAAAAGAATGTTCTGAAACGTTTTTGGTAAGATACTGAAATAGGAATACTAAGTATTTTGTATTTGTATGCGTTGCTATTAAACGTTTGAGAATTAAAGCCTTTATGTATTAATCACAAATAAAACATATGTTAATAAGATTGAAACTTAATTTTAAAAATGCTTTGGAAGTTATTCAGACTTAAAGTTATTGTTGTTTGCTTATTAGAGCTGTTAATTCTATGTTATTTTGTGATATCACTATATATTCAAATTAATTGTCTATTTAATATAATCATCCTTCGAAATTTAAAAATCACGCCTGAAATTTTGCAATTTATTTATCTAAAGTATGTTTTTGCATTAAGTTAAATATTTGTACTTTTTAGAATATTTCTATTTTTTTCGTTTAAAATCAAAAAGTCTTTTAAATATTTTCTTAAAATTTCTTCATATTAAACTGCAGATAATTTATTAACTCAATTTTTAAATTTTTCTAAATATGCATTTTGATGAACTTTATTAATATCATACAGAATGTTTTACAATATTTTAAGGATATTATACATTTTTATAATTAATTATGAACTTAATATACAATTATACACATAATTAATTATTAGACTGCATTCAATATTCTTTCAAATTGTCCATGTAAAACAGAGGTTCTCAAACTTTTTTGTCTCATGTACCCCTTGCCATGTTTTTCGGTATAGGGTAGACCCTTGCTTAATTAATATCAAATTTTTACAAATTTATCACCTTAAATGTCTTTTCGACACGGCTAGTAGTACTACTACTACTTTAAGAGAATTAAATTTATAACTAATGAAGTATAGAGTTAAAAGTTTAAAAAAAGCATACGTTAATTTATTAAATTACAAGTTAATTAATGTATAAAATAACTGTTAAATAAAATAACCAAACAACACACAATTGATTTTAAAGGGAGGGATAAATCTGGGGCTACAATAACAAATTTTCAACATTAAGTATCAATCTTGTCAGATTTAACCTTAAATCTCATCTGTTAGTAGTGTCCAGGTTCTTTTTTTTTTTGGTTTGGAGATTGGCAACTGCGTTAAAACTCATTCTTACTAAGAAAAATAATTAAAAACTTCTTCACAATATTCCATAATTCGGGACAAATAACAGGTTTGCCTTTTTAAATCCAAAATTGCTGGCATCCCTTTCTAAACTTTAAAATCGTCATTGGTGCATCTCACGATCAGCTGGGTTAATTTGAGAAAAATTTCCGGACCTCTCCAGTATTATACTTTTGCTTAACTCTGGAAAGAAACCCTGAAATGGTTCCTGTTTAAAAAAAATTATGCTGTGACCTTGTACGGGTAAATTAACCTCATTAAATTTAGTAAGTAAATCTGCTAAATAAGTAAAATTTGGTTTCCACTTGATTAAATTTTCTTTTAAAATTAAAGTCACGATCTAGTTTAATAAAAGCCACTATCACATAGACCCCCACTTACACCTTACTGACCGTCAAACAATTTTTTGGCTGACGTGGGCCCCTTGCAGGTCGTCATAGACCACTCGGGGTCCAAATAGACCACTTTGGGAATCACTGGTGAAACAAATCTTTATTAAAAAGGCATCGTGAAAATTCCTTTTAAAATGGCAATATGTCAAAAAAATATATATACTGTTCAAGATTTTTAAATTTGATCTTACAAAATAATGGCTATCTTAAAGTCTTAGAATAGATTACAAAAATCATATGTTTATTTCATATGTTACATTCAATAAAAAGAAAAAAAATGTCTATATAAGTAAAACTAACTCATATTTTTCTTTGAAAATTCTTTTAACAGTTTGAAGCAATATAAATTAAATATTTGGAAATTATAGACTAGTTCATTTATAACTAAACAAAATTATCACAATATGTTACAATTACGAAACAAAATCATCATAATAAATATAACTACGTTGTACTTCAATTTCGAGCTATTGCTATTAGGATCCTTTAGGAAAGGTAAATAATTAATGAATGTACTGAAAAACTCATTAATGTTTTACATTTTAAATGTCCTACTATCGTCCTTTAGAAGCGACTAAAGAAGTTATTTTTATACGAGAGGGGCAAATAATATTTTTTCCACTTCAATAACAATGTCAATCGAAAATGTTTTAAGACGACGACGGTACATTGAAGCTACGAAAACACACATACTTAAAAATGTAAATCCATATGAAAATATTCTAGGAAACTGATGACATCTATATTTATGTATGTACACCAAAAATAAATAAAATAGAAAAAGCACAAATGCAGCAAAATAATTTTTTCTTTTCACTTTATCTTACGCAATGATTAAAATTCCTGGGCATTAAAAATCTAAAAAAGAATTTGAAAATGAAAATATTGCCTTTCTTGTTGTCCGACTTTGACTTGTCTGCAGAAGCCCAGGAAGCTAAAAGAATTAATTCGGAAGTCAAATTGAGCCACAAAACTCCCTCAGTTTTCTTCGAAAAAGTCTTTTTCTCAGGTTATTTGGCCCCTTTCTTTTCATTCATATAACTTGACTGCGCTTTTCATCACTTTTGTTGAGACTAATTTCTGCCAAAATCTATCTCTTTCAATAGTACCCGAATTCACGCATACAAAGCAGTAACACTTGCAGGAAATAAGTTCAAAGAGAAGGAACCGGACACCGAAATTCTTTTTTATCGAGCCCTCCCCTTTCCCTCTATGGGACCAGCGTTGGGAATACAGCTTTAAATACTAATGAATACTCGTTAAAAAAAAACTCTAGGATTCCATAGAAAACGGGACTATTTTGCATTCACATGAATAGGCTTTTTTTTTTTTTCAAATTTTTATTTTGACTCGTGGAACCCCCAGGGTGTAATCTTGGTTTATTTTCTTCATAAACTAGTTAATTTTACAGCCAATTTGCCGCCCGGCTTGCCCTCCCCTAGCGCCGGCCATGGTGAATGTACAAATCACTTGTAACACAAATGCAGAATTCTTAACAACCGCAACAAAGAAGTATCATGTCACCTAGAACATAGAAAATTGGAAGGAAGTGACTGCAAATTGTGTGTGTGTGTGATTTCTTAAGCAAACCACTCGACTGTATCGTTATAAATTGTTCAATCAAAAGTTCATTACATTGCTTTTAATGCAAAAATTTAAGCAGTTGTTAAAATAAAATAACAAAAAAAATCTCTAGAAAAAAGCGAGGCATTTATTTTTACTTAGAATGTGCTAATAGCTTCGTTAATATATCTTCAATTCTTTAAATTATTCTTCATGTGTGTGGTTTTCCTTTTTTATTGAACCAACTTCGGAAAATATTTATTGAATTGTTTCTTTTGGAAAAGCGCTTTTATTATATTTGCATAAAATAATTACCGTAAAATCCGGCGTATAACGCGCACTTATAACTTAAAAAATAAGATCGAAATTTATGGGTGAGCGTTATACACCAGGTATAAAAAGATAGCTTGAAAAATAAGAAAAAGAGATTAGCATAAAAAGCAAAATTTACTTCTACACATACCGAAACACTGTTTATTTAAAAAAATGACATGCCTTACGAACTAAATGAGTTTAGAGTTCTAGAAGTATACTATTTATTCAAAGTCTGGTATAATACCTTAAATAAATCACTTCAAACTATAAGATAATTGTATACTAACACACATTTCAGGTTTCTTCGTTAAAAAGGAAAAGCGCGATATACGTCGAGTATACCTAAAAATTAAGAAAATAACTCTGAATTGAATTTAACTTTGAGAATTCAAAGACTTTTGGACCAATTATTGATCATAAGTATTGATATTTTTTTCACACTTCAAAATTGTACATTAACACTTTTATTTATAATATTTTCATGTTCATTCTGTTTTATTTATTGCAAGTAATATTATTTACAAGATATGTATTAGTAATTGTTTTTCTTTCTTTTTAAATTCCTAATCTATTAGCTCTCACTCTCTATATATTTTATTTATCTTGGTGAGAATTTTCAATCGTTAATAAAATACATTTTAAAGCACTCAATTCAGCTGAAATTTTATAATTATTTAGGATGACAATACAATAACTTAATTATAATTAATGGATTAAAACGAATTATTTAAAGAATTACAAATACAGCCACTTTGGTATCATTTTTGGCGACTTGTGTAAAAATAGAAAATGGTTTTATTTCTGGCATTTAAAAGCATTTATTTGAACTGAAATGTTATATACACAATTGTTTTGGATGTGACAATACGATACTTTAATGATAATTAATAAAAAGTAGCTAAAATAAAATTTTTCTTTGTTTATCTAAATAGCAATTGACTTAAAAAAATTTTTTAATAGTACTCTTGTTTATGAAGTGATTGCTTGGACGTCTCAATTCAGGATTTTAATAAATTTTGAAAAATTATGCTTCTTGAAGATATATTTTTTTTTAATTTTATGTTTTAAGGTAGAATCCTCTATCTAATGGAGTGAGTTAAACAGAAACGGATGAAGAAGACTTTACAGAGTTTTTGGAATGATAAGTCCACAAAAATTACAAAATCACTCCTTTATTTTAACATGAAAATGCAATACATTAATTTTTATTTTAATATCTTAAACTTATTAACACATATATAAAACTAATAAATTTTAAACATATTTCAGCAAAGATTTTAAAAAAGAACAGAAAAATGATCTCGGGCATGCTCTTGGAATTCATGTTTATCTGTGATAATTTCTTCACATATCTCACATAGATAACCTACAGATCTTTTTCCAGCACACAAATGGTTGTATAATTCTATTTCAGTATCAAAAGAAGCTAAGCATTGTACACATTCGTAATCAATTTGTTCAAGATCAATAAACTCTTCAAAATTTTCAAATAATTCATGTATCCTCATTCTAGCATAATTTTCATCTTCAATAAAATCATCAACAACATTTTTACTCTTTTCATCACCTTCTTCCACATTTTTACCCTTTTCATCATCATCATCATCAACATTTTTACCCTTTTCATCATCATCATCATCTTCAACATCATCATTTTTTTCATCATCATCATCATCTTCAACATTTTTACCCTTTTCATCATCATCATCTTCAACATTTTTACCCTTTTCATCATCATCATTTTCAACATCTTTACACTCTTCATAACTGTTACTTTCTTCATTATTTTCACCCTCTTCACTACTTTTACTCTCTTCATTTTTTATACCCTCTACGTTAATTTTATTCCCTTCGTCCATTTTTCTCTCATTATTTTTACGCTTTTCGTTAATTTTACTCTCTTCATTACTTTTACTCTCTTCATTGTTTCCAACCTCTTCATCAACCTTCGATTTAGTATTCATTGGAAAAAGGTTAGTCGAATAATCAATTTTAGGACTATTTAAAATTACTTGTTCACACAGATTTTCTTCGAAGGTCCTTAGAACACTTTAGCTATTTGTTACAAATATAATGAGAAAAAACTTTTATTTCTCAAATCTGTTTAATGTTTCCAGGCAATGATTCTATCAAATTTTTCTTCTGTAAACCAGATACAAAGTCCACCTGATAAAAATAAAACAATATAGAGTAATCACTTCTAGATGAACAAAACATGAAGAAAAATAGCATACTGATTTACAACAAATGGCATTGAAAAATTTTAATTATTACCGAGAAAAACCTAATACTCAGATAAAAGTTAGTTTGTGTATTAATTAATCCTTATGTACATAACATTGTGCAGTTGTTACCAATGCCACCTATCTGACTGAGTCAGATCGAGACCCACGAAATTCATTGAGGCAAAGGGCTACATGTACGCATGTTGTTAGCCGTAGCTTTGAGCACTATACAGAATTCGGCTCGTTTCCACCTTAATTTTGAGAGAGAACAACCAGGAGGTGGTCAGGGGCCTCCCACCTCTCTTACCCTTCCACTAAATCACACGAGAGGACTTGCGGCTCAACAGCTATTTAAAGTACCATCTGGCCACAAAGGCACTATACATTTACAAACATCCTTGCCTTCTCCGGGATTTGCACTCTATCCCTATGGCTCAGCAGTCATGTCACTAACCACTTAATATATATTTGTTTATTTATAGGAAGTATTAGATAGAATTAAACTGGTACAGAGGAGGTAAACTCTTAGTATAATTAAGTCAATTCATTTGAAAGGTTACAGTCTCTGCAAATCTTCAACAAAATGATGGCTGTTTATGAAGTTGATTCCCAATCACATGACACTATTGAAAAAGAAGTTTTAAAACTGACAACAAGTCTGACAAATGTCCCAGGAAACAGAAGACTGTCACTCATCGATGATGCTGCCACAGTGAGAACAGTGGATGATTTTATTCTATTACCCAAATAGTAACTATCCAAATAATCACGAATGAGATTACCTTTGTTAATGGCAGAGAGGAAAATTATTCATGAAGGCACATGTCACAGGTATTAGCATGCCATACTTCATGATAACCAACTATTTTTAAGTAAATACAAAATGACATTTCAAGGGAGATGTCTAATCTTTTTGGACACCCGAGAGCTATAATTGAATCTTGGAGCAATCAACAGAATCCAGAGACAAAAGAGACGAGCAAGTAGCAAAAGCATCCTTCTCCAAGAAGGCTAGGGTGCAGGACTCTAAAGGAATGTTCATGCTGTCTGTTTTGAGACAAACAAAACTGATTTAAAAAGAATACATGGGGAAAAGTCAGAAAACCAACAGTGCCTAATAACTGCATGTTGCTGATTAAGTAGTGATATGACCAAAGGAGTGTCAGTCTTCAAGCAGATAATGCACCTGTTGGTAAGACATGTACTCATGAGATGAGGTTAAGGAATCAAAGCAATATGAAATTTAGTCTCCTCCATCCTATTCTCCTGATATTGCCCAAAATGATTTCCTTTATTCCCAGAACTAAAAAACCTTTTAGAACTGTGGAATCGGAGTCTTTGGCAACAAAACTGACATGATTCAAGAGCTGGTACAATCATTTTTGAAGTAATCAGTCAAATTTTACAAGGACAACCTTTGAAAAGTAAAAAAAACACTGGGTGGCTACAAATGAATTCTTATGAGCAAACAAAATCAAGTTTCTCTGTCATTTATGTTATCCCCTTGTGTAACACTATATACAGATACTTTTTAGAAAGCACATAAGAAAATTCTGATTAATTATTTTTATAAATAAGTTAAAGATTAAAAAATAAGTATTTCAAAAGGTAATTTTTAAAAATAAAAAAAGAAAATGAAAGAAACTTGCATTTTTTAAAAGAAACACACACACATATATATAAATATATATATTGTTCTCTGAATTTTGTGTAAAACAGTGTAAATGACTTGTATTTGGATGTGTGATGCCTTTATCTCTTCCTCTAATTTATATTTAATTCAGGTAAAAGTTGTAATATTTACAAGCAACACCGTCCCTTATGTTATAGTGACGATTCAATGAGAACTTGGCAATATCTAAGTAGGCATCATTTCTGGTGTCCAATTTGGCAAGTTCGGGACCCTCTGTATTCTTCTAGAAGCTCCTGGCCGTCATATAAATAGAGTGCTCGTCAAAACGAGAGACAGTCTTGTTTCAACCAATGATTAATGAGTATTGTTTTGACTAGCGACTAGAAAAGTTGCATTGAACGTAAATACCGGTTAGCTTGGCTATGCTTATGAATAATCTTTTATATATATGCATTTTAGACACTGTTAATTGTGTCTGAATACTGTTGAAAGTGGATAGATCTTCTGAGATTTATTCTGTGAATATTGCTACTGAATCCTGTATTTCAAAGATTGGATTTTTGACAATAAATGCTCATTTCTCTTAAAATACTGTTTTCCTTCTCATCTGATTTGCATAAAATTCTGGAACCCTGATCAATGTAACAATATATTATACAGTGGTAAGTTGAACTACAAACCAATTTAAATAGAAAAACAAACTTTTTATGTTCGATTTGTATCTCTGGATATGTTCTAGTTCAATAGACACAATCCATAATAGCTTTCTAATGAAATACTTTACATTATACTAAATTTAGCAATCATGCACGAACATTTGTTCAAAGACATAAATAAATTTCATAGTGTTTTCTTTAAATTTTAATTCTTGGTAAGACCATCAACAAAAAATTAGAATTAACAAAATATTTCAAAATTTCTGGCAATATATATGTTGTAAATCATAAAAAGAAATTGTAAATTGTTTAACAAAAAGTATCCAAATGAACGATTTTTGAAAAGGTAGAGCTTTATATAACAAAAATTACCTAATTAAGACTGTCATTTGAACAGTTATCAATATTTTCAATGACAATGTTATTAATCACTAACTAAAGTGTTTAGATTTTGTATTTGGTAATCACTGTGGAAGTGTTTTAAAATTTTGTCTAACAAATAAAAAGAAACTATTGTGAGTGATTATAAATGTAAGCTTTATAGGTACAAGAGCAGAGTTCGGCTTAACTCCACCAAACATTTGTTAAACCATTAGATAATAGAATGTACATAAAAAGGTAGAAAAGCATTCATAAAAACTAATGGTAAACGATAAAATTTCAAATCAAACATAGAAAAAATAAATCTTTGTAAATAAAAGTAAATAGATTTTGGTAGGGATGCTTCTCCCACAAAGTAATCTTGACAATTAACAAAGAAATAAAAGGCAAAAACGGTTAACAAGAAAATAATAAAATTATCTTAAAATTTAATGCAAACTTATTGTTATGCAAAACATTTAAAATATCAGAAAATTTCAAAAACATACGAAATTGTGTTTAAATGCATTTTTCCCTCCCTTAAAATTTAGAAACTCGAAATTTATTTCATTTGACATTAAGATTAAAAACAATGCTTCTGATTTGAATTACAAAAAGAACCTATAAAGATTGCAATATAAAGTATCATTGTATGCAAGATCGATTAGTAAAATTTGTACTGGAATTCATTCCTTATTTCCCAAAAAACCAAACAAGAATATTACTTAGAACTCAGAGAAAACACATTAAATCAAATTCATAACACTAAAAGTGAGAAATGATTATTTATAGGTATTTATAATTTATTTCAATCATGAATTGTAAAAAGAACTTTGATTAAAGTTAAAACATTGAAAAAAGGGAGGATGCCCATTCTTGCATAATACAGTCGAACCCCAATTAAACGAATAATAAACCTCCAAATTAAAAAACTATTTCAGCAGTTGGAAAAAATTTCTTTATTAGTTTGTATTAGAAAAAATTGGACTTTCTTTTTTAAATGACATATCCTTTTAGTCTGGAACAGAAAAAGACTTTTCTTGTAGGCAGCAAATTTCAACAGGAAAGGGACCATAATTAGACACAACAGAACCATTATTAGATTTAACAGGTGCAGATGAATCATGAGTGTAACCTATCCTGCACGTCTTGAATAGGACAGGAAATTCCTTTCTTATCTCATCCCATCCCATGCCATTCTATGGGAAATATTTTACCGATTACGTTGCATTTGACGATAGACTGCCTATTTGTGCAACTGAAGTTCAGGAAACAGTTCATTTATCAGAGTCAATGAATGGTGATTCTGATGCAACTCTTGAAACTCTTACATTTTTTGATGCTTTACATTGCTTGGAAACAGTGAAAACTTACCTCCCTTTTATACAGAAGAATGTAAATGTGCTTGTGTTTTCTTCTCTACATTAAGTTGAAAATTAACTCTTTCGAGTCAGGAATCGAAGGACTTTTAAACATCTATTAGTCAGTGCTTTAAAATTTCTAATTAACTGGGGCATACTAATTTAATAATCATATTTATAGTTGTTGAACAAAAAGTATAAAATGTAAAACTATGGATATTTTTTGTGTAGTTACTTATTGTAGAAATTCCAAAGTGTAAATACATCAAATTGGTATTTTGTTGAGACCCCAATATAACGAACAAAACGTTCCATCCTGATGAATTCGTTACTCGGGATCCCACTGTATTACAAATATCAAATAAATATTAATCACAATCAAAATCAAATTAACAAGAAAACAAAAAAAGATTTACTTTAATTCTAATTTAATGTTATATTAATCATCTATATCATTGTATAATAATTTATAAATTTATTGCAGACAATTTAAATGCAGAGAGAATTGCTTTATGTCCATAGTGATAAAAAATCTAGCTTTCATAATTTTCTTAGCATCCATGATTACAAGATTATAGGGTAAAAAATAGTACGAATTGTACTTCACAGAAAAGACAAAATAACCAAAGAAAATAAAGAAATAATACAAATTACATACGATTTTAAAATTCCTACTTCAAAAATATGGAATTCTAGAATGCTACTTTTTAAACTTATTCTTTCAAAATATTCAAAATTAAATATGAAATGTAGAATAAGAATATAAAATGATTTTACAAAAGTAAATCTCATTTCTTTAATATAAATTTCAAATTTTTATTCTCAAGGGATGCATTCTACAGATTTTAAAAACAAGCAAATGTATTTTAGTTTAAAAAAATCTAACCCAATATAAAAAAAGAGCTCTTTTTTTTATTAAAACTTTTTAACCCTCCAACCGGATAGCACGGATTTTTCCAGCCTACTAGAGGGGCTTCGAAAACGGACCACACTGAATTTTTCATAAGGACGGGGACTCACCAAAAATGAATCAAACTGAT
>BMAU01002640.1:0-47759 GCA_019973935.1 Trichonephila clavipes | reverse complement strand
TAATGTTGAAGTTTTGATTAGCAAAAAATAATGATTTATTAATTTATGTTTTTGGCACTAAATTAAAATTAGGGTTGTACACAAAAAACGAAAAGAGTCATTTCTAGTGTATAATTATAAAATAAAGATATTAAAAAAATACTAAAACAAATTATAGAACCACTAAACATTAAAGCTTAATTACATATTAAAAATACGTTAAAACCGAGAGTTAAACTATTAAAAGTGTTTCTTTCTTACTTTTAATTCTGAAATTTTTCTTTATAATTTCTTTAACATTAATTTCTTCAGCCAGTTCATGTTCAATGGCTATTGTTGTCAAGCCGTTTAGCCGATCCTCGGAAGTTGTGGATCGTAAAATTTTTTAATTAATTTTAATTTGGAGAAACTCCATTTCCACATTCCACATGTATTGGGAGTGTAAGCGATATCTTTAAAACTATACCGAGATTTGGGAAAAATCCAGGGTCGATACGAATTTTAAAATCCCGCTTGGACTTTCTTTTTTATATTTAGCAAAGCCAAAACCACTAATATCACCAGGTCCAGCGCGTTTATATCTGATGCATTCCCATCAATTAATATTGCTTCTAGATCTTTACAATACTTAAGTTCCTCGTTTTGAGGAGTATCTTTTAAATCTCAAATATTGTATAAAAATTGGAAATAGTTGCTGTCGGTATTGATCAAATCAAACCTGAATTCAAATGCATTGATAGCTTTATCTAATGTGAAGAAATAAAACTCTGCCTTGTATTTCAAAGTAGGATCTTCTATCGGATCATCTCGTGCCTCATAGTCGAAATTAACATTCCTTCTTCGAACTGTATGACGTGGCTGGGTGAGCTCAAAATTAGCCGGTATGTCAACAGTGCCGGCGCTAGCAGTTTCGCCGCCCTGGGCAAAGAGGTGAAATGCCGCCCCCCGTTTATAACAAAAATTAAATGATATAACCTAAACCTTTCCTATGCTTAATGGTAAAATAAAACGTACGGTATTAATGGTAATAATTTCAAAGTAGGATCGTGTATTGGATCCCCTCGTGCTTCATAGTCGAAATTAACATTCCTTCTTCGAACTCTATGGCACATTAAATTTGTCGAGAGCTGTAACATCCTCCCGCTGGTGTGGTGTGGTAGTTAGGAAAGGGAGATGCCAGCTCAGGTGTCGTTCGCGACACTTGACCATAATTCAAAATTACGTGGTCCGTCGCCAAAAGCCCTCGTGCAGTTGAACACATTGCGACGTTAATATTCACTCACTCACTCGAACTCTATTACGTGGTTTGGGGAGCTCAAAATTAGCCGGTATGTCAGTTTCTTTGGCGAGTTCTCAAGCATAGCAAAGCATTTCATTAAAGACTATGTCCAATCTAAGATCCTTGAAAAAATCTTTACAACTTTTCAAGAGCTCAATAGCAGATGGTAAATCATAGTCTTTTATCTGCAAGAGCTTACTTATAGGATTGATATAATTTAAGATTTTGTACCAAATTACAATGCAGCATAACAGCTTAAATAAGGCGTAATCAACCTTTGTTATCGCCGGGCCGCACAGACATGACAGTTATTTCATGCGGGCTGCAACATGCGGATAATGGAAAAGACACGCTATAAGACCAAAGCAACTTTGACAAAGTTTGTAAAACTTATTTTTGGCTTTTATGTTAATACTATATTATCTTTTCTATCAAACACGCACACACAAACATTTATTTTTATAACTTTTTTATATAGTTATGGGATAAGTTCTATATTTCCTTTTATCAATCTCTTACTTACATTCTACTATTAAAAAAACAGATTATAAAATCGATGTATTTAATTGCTTGATTAAAAGAATCCCTTGCTTAATTTTAGCACATCGTTCTCTAACATTGAATTTCTTAGTGCAATGGGCCATGACCGAGCCACTCAGAAAAGACCCGCGAGTCAAATGCGGGCCGCAGATTGTGTATCACTGGCTTAAATTGTTTAACACATCTTAATAGTCCGGAAGCCTTTATAGAATTTTCAATCTCCGAATTATTACAAACATCAAGTAAGGCATCGTATATCCCTCTTACTTGATACTTTAGTGGTTATAATGTATCTATTCGGCTTTCCGAGCGATTTTGTTTGAAATCTCGTTTCTACTTTATAAATTGTGTTCATCATATTTTTATTTCTGTGATGCACAGTTTGCTTTCACTTTAATTAAATAGTTTTATGCTAGGAACACACACAAGCAAAAAAAATATATATAGTACCTATATTCTTTCACATTAATTATTGTTCTGTGTGTAACACTAAAACTTTAATTAAATCCTTTTTCTGTTGCTTTTTATTTTTGTCATATAATTTTGACATCCTTTTCTTGCCTTTTTTAAAGATTGTAAATATTGCTATAGATTGGGACCTATTATTACTATATTTCTTTTCTTAAATATACATACTAACGTTTTTAAACATTTTCATCATCACGAAAAATATATTTTAAAGGATTTTTGAGAAATATAATAGTAAAATGAAACAGAGTAAATAAAAACTATTGCAAACTGAAACCACCGACTTTTTAATATTTAGTGCACCATTGTTCTACGGAACACTGATTAAGAGCCTGTAGTTCATGTATTGGATGAGTGATTATGTTCTGAAACTTTTTTGATATTTTGATATAGGAATTCCAAGTATTTTATATTTGTATTCATTGCAATTAAACAATTGAGATTTAAATCCGTTATGTATTAGTCACAAATAAAACACATTTTAATAAGATTGAAATTTGATTTTAAAAATGGTTTGGAAGTTATTTAGTCTTAAAGTCATTTGTGTTTGCTTATTAGTGCTGCTAATTCTATGTTATTCTGATATCACTATATATTCAAATTAATTATCTATTTAATAATCATCTTTAGAAATTTTAAATTCACGCCTGAAATTTTGCAATTTATCTAAAGGATGTTTCTGTATTAAATGTTTGTATTTTTTAAAAATATTTGTATATTTTTGGTTTAAAATCTTAGTCTTTTAAATATTTTCTTGAAATTTCTTCATATTAAACAGCAGATAATTTATTAACTCAATTTTTAAATTTTTTGAAATATGCATTTTGAGGAACTTTATTAGTAGCATACTGAATGTTTTATAATGTTTGAAAGATATTAGACATTTTTTATGTATTTTTATAATTAATTATACACAGATGTTTGCTCACTACACCCGGGATATCTCAATAACACACCTCACACAAGGACTGTAAAACACTCTCTATTTTTATTCACCTAAACACATAGTAACTGGAGATACACAGACAGTAGCGCCGTTTGGCGCATGGTCCCTCGCGTTGACATGTAATACATTAAACAATAACACAAATTACAATAAAATATTAAATGATAAAATACTATAGGATTACGTAAAACAAATTAAGGTACATATAAAAATTCTAATATACAATATTCAGAGACAAAATTCAAACTGGCATAGGTAAAAGACAAACTCTTGAAATGGCTCTTTTATATTCTCCAAATTGTGTTTTTACTTTTACAACCCTTATTAGTGCATCACTGCCACTATAAATCTCAGTGATTCTCCCTAAAGGCCATTTAAAGGTTGGCATATTGTCTTCAATGAGAACTAGCAAATCACCGACCTTAGCATTTTGTTTTTTAAATTGCCATTTATTGCGCTGTTGTAATTCACTAAGATAACATCTGTGCCACTTATTTCCAATTAGTTGTACTAGTCTAGTTATCCGTTGCCATTTTTAAGGGCATTCTCTTTTAATTCAATTAAATTGGGCTCGATTACAGAAGTCATAGACCTCCCTATCAAAAAATGGGCTGGAGTTAAAGCGTTCAAGTCATCCGAATTGCTCGATAAAGGGCACACACACACACAGTGGCCTGGAATTTAAAATTCCCTCTATTTGGATAGAAACAGTTAGAAATTCCTCATAGGTTAAATTTGAGCCACTGACAACTCTCTTAAGATGGTACTTTATTGACTTAACCGAAGCTTCCCAAAGACCACCAAAGGATAACACTCTGGGTGGTATAAACTTCCATTCTATACCCTCAGCAGATAAGAAACTTCTGAATTATCATCTGAATCCTCAATAAGTTTTAGAAATCTCTTGATCTCTTTATTGGCACCTACAAATGTTTTCCTATTATTGGAATACAATTTAGCACATTTACCTCTGCGACTAAAAAATCTTTTTAATGTAAAAATAAAAGCATCAGATGTAAGATCCGACACAATTTCTATGTGAATCGCTTTAGACATAAAACATACAATTACACAAATATAAATTTTATGCAAAATTCTTTATTTTTATTTTTGTACCTGATCATGAATGGGCCACAAAAATCCACACTAGAACAATTGAATGGGTATTCTGGGACTACTCTATCACGGGGTAGATTGTCCATTAGCTGAAGAGAGAGAAGTAAAAAGGGGTCGGCTTTTAAAACAGACAAGGCCCTAATGCACTACTTTTTGCATAATGAACGACCATTTAAAGGCCGAAACTTTTCCCTTACATAGTGTAGAAGAGAAGAAGCATATGTTAACATATGGTAACATATGGTAAATCTGAATTACTCAACCGTCCTCCAACTTTTAATAATCCATCACTGTCTATAAAGGGGTTTAAATTTCAAAGTTTACTATTAGTTGAGAGACAACTCCTCTACTTTATAAGCTCTTAATCTCAGCCAAAAAAACCTATTCTTGGACCATTCTGATCAGTTTAGTTTCTGCTTGGTCTATATCTGTAGCAGAAAGGGGACCACTCAATGTTAGTTTACGTTTGTTTACATTATTACTAAATCTCATCACATAACTAAATATACGAACAATTTTCATATAACTATTACTTTTACATAACAGAGTAGATAAAATAGAAGATACACAATTAGTTGAAACACAAACACTAGATGTAATTATATCAGAACTCGAACCAGTTTTCAGTTCCTTCGAATACTCACATTCCTTAACTGGTGACAAACTTGTTTCTTCACTTGACAACTTACCTTTTTCAAGGAATTGTGAACCATGCCACCATAACCTTAAATTTGGAAGGCCACAAGGGCGCAATCCCCGAGACACAAGATCCGATGGGTTGAGAACAGATGGTGCATGGTTCCACTGGAAACCTTCAGTCAATTCTTGCACCTTGGCGACACGATTGGCTACGAAGGTTTTTAAACGATTGGCAGGTGTATTTAACCATATCAATGCAATAGTTGAATCCGTATGTAGCACAATATCCCTTATGTTTAACCTCAAGGTGGAGCGTATTTTCTTGACGAGTTGAGCTAATAAAACACAGGCACAAAGCTCGAGTCGAGGTATGGAAATAACTCCAATTGGTGCAACACGAGATTTGCTGGCAAGAATGCTCACTTTGGCAGCACCGTTGTGAAGAAAACACTGTAGGTCAGGGATGGCGAACCAATGGCACGCGTGCCAATGATGGCACGCGACAGAATATTTTAGGCACGCCATCGATCAAAAACTATTTGCATTTTAGCTTAAATTAATTAAGTTTACCATGAAGTATTATGAACAAACGCGAGTGATCCGTCGCGACGCCAACAAGTCGGGGAGCAGACTCGTTTGTTATGTCTTACGTAAATACTTCGTATATTATAAATTGCTAATGATGCAAAGTTTATCTACGCATAGTGTGTGTATGTAACTAATTCTAAATATATTCAAGTTGTTTAAAAAACATATTCTAACGTTTACATTAATAGTTCAGCTTGTATACATCTAATTTATTAATGTGATCTAATTCTTGTCTTGTAAGTCTAATCGGTAAAATAACTCTCACTGCTTTATTTTAAAAAATTTTAATGACCTGAGACAAAAGCGAAAGAGCAGACACTACAGAAATCTCGTACAAGCACTCAATTTCCTAAAAACAAATAAATCTGCCCATGGGCTCGCAGTCCTGCGCAGTCAGTAAAAAGGGATTTTTGGCGGGGGGTATCAAGCGAGAGCACATAGAATAGTCAATTTCATGGACACATCTGTAAATTTAAAGTTTTGTGTTAAATTTACGATTTTTAACTGCTATTTAACATGGCTAGTTCAACAAAAAAACAAAAAGTGCAAGATAGTAAGTGTAGCAGAGAATTTCAAACTTGGTGGGCTGAGAAATATGGCATCATCAATAAAGGCGACAAAGCGGTGTGTGTTTTATGTTCTGGAACAGTGGTATGCAGAACATCGTCTGTAAAACGGCATTTTGAAACAAATCACAAATCCTTTTGTGAAAAAAGCGAACCAGAGCAAAAAGAAATAATTTCAAGTGCAATAAAAGACAGAAAAAAACAGTCAACGTCTATGTTTAAATATGTAAGCAAAAATTGTCACACAAGTGTGGCAAGTTACTCAGCTGCAAATGCCATTGCTCGACATGGTAAACCTTTTTAAGAGGGAGAGTTTTTGAAGGAAGTTTGGTTGGCATGTGCGCCCTCACTTTTTGATGATTTGATAATAAAGATAAGATAATTCAGCGCATCAAAGATGTGCCTCTATCTAGAAGCACAATGAAAGATAGAATGTTGAAATTGGCAGAAAATGTTACAGATCAACAAAAAAATGACATTAACTCCTCTCCTTTTATATCGCTATGTCTTGACGAAAGTATTGACATTACTAAATCGGCACGTTTAGTTGTCTTTGCTCGATATTGTGTAGGAAACATCATTAAGGAAGAATTAATTGCGATAACATCGTTGTTAACAACTACAAAGGGCACAGATATTTGTATGGCAGTAAGAAATTCGCTTGCTGAGAAATAAATTGATTTGAAAAAAACTGTTTCAGTAAGCACTGATGATGCTCCAAATATGGTAGGTAAAAAAAATGGTTTCATTTCTTTATTTAAAACAGACGTAGGACATTCGATTCTTGAATGCCACTGCATTATTCACCAACAAGCCTTATGTGCAAAGAGTGGTTTAACAATACTTGATAATGTAATAACTTTAGTCACAAAAATAGTCAACCTCATATCGTCGCAGGCTTTAAATAAACGAAAGTTTGATGCTTTGTTGGATGAAGTCAATTCGGTGTATAATGGCTTAATAATGTATAACACGATGTTCGCTGGTTGTGCCGCGGGAACGTACTTCAAAGATTTGTTGATTGCTTGGAAGAAATCAGACTGTTTCCACAAAATGAGAGCAAAATTGAACTTTACCCACAGTTGATGGATATTATGGGGCTTTTAAAATTGATGTCTTTTACAGACATATGCCAACATTTCAATGAACTGAACATAAAGCTTCAAGGCCCGAATGAAACAGTTATCGTCATGATGGATCTCATTCGCGCTTTTGGAGCTAAACTATATGTTTTCAGAAACGATATTATTACAAAAAACTACAAGTATTTCCCAAACTTGAAAAAAAATATCAAAGATTTAGATGTCCAAGAGAAACGAAATGAAGAAAAAGTTATTGATGACTTTTTCAAGGAATTATCGGAAACGTAGAAATTTTTTATGTACCGTGATGTGATTTCCTTTGATAAAATGAACTTGTCTCAAGTCGATTGGTTGGAAATTGAAGAACTTGAAATGCAACTGATTGATTTCCAGTCTAGTTCAATATGGATTCAAAAGTTTATTGAAACAAGGAAAAAGTTGGAATTGATCGAAGCAGAAAGCATTTAACTGTTTGAAGAAGTTGGCGTATGCTATTTTATCCATATTTTCATCTACCTATGCCTGCGAGTCATTATTTTCAGAGATTAATAACATCAAAGACTCGCTTAGAAACCGTTTAACAGACGACTCTAATTCAGCATGCATTCTGCTAAAAGTAACATCTTATAATCCTGATATAAGTTATTTGTCATCTAATCTACAACAGCAGAAATCACACTAATGTTATTTTAATTTAAATTACAAGTATAACTAAAACATTTACTGCTATAGAGTGCAAAATGTACTTTTTCGTATTAAATAAAGAATTTTGATTTGTTCGTATTTAGTTTTATTAGTTCTTCAATAATCACAAGTCAAAACTATTTGATGGCACGCCTATAACTCATTAAACGTGTTTTTAGAAAAAATGGCACGTTGACCCAAAAAGGTTCGCCACCCCTGCTGTAGGTAAACGACCGCTCCGTAGGCCGCTTCAGATGCATCCGAAAATCCTTGGAGAACGATTCTAACATTATTGTCAGCCAAAATAAATCTGTTAATTTTCACTTCCTCGATACATTTTAATGTTGTCACAAATTCTCTCCACTCGTTGGCAATTGAATTAGGTAACACATCATCCCAATCCAGTTTACATTGCCATAATTGCTGCAGAAACACCTTTGCTTTTGCAATCACTGGGTCTAAGAAACCTAAAGAGTCGTATAGCTTAGCAATTGCACTTAAAACTTCCCGTTTTGTATATATATGTTTAGCTTAAACAGAAATCTTAAACACCAAACAATCTTGAAATGGCTTCCAACTAATTCCCAATGTCTTCACAGATAAGTCAATGTCAGAAGAAAATAAATGCTCGACGTCTGATGATAACGAACTATTTAATAACTCAGGAGAAATAGATGACCACTTATGAAAGTTCATTCCACAAGATTGCAAGGCATCTTTCAGTTGCGATTGCAATTGTTGAGCAGTCTCCAAATCTTGCGCTCCGCTCATAATATCATCCATGTAGGTATCATATAACAGGGTTTCAGAAGCTAAAGGAAATCTCGATTTTTCATCCTTTGCCAACTGCTGCAGGGTTCTTATGGCAAGGAAGGGTGCGTTGGACAGCCCGTAAGTGACAGTTTTAGTCGGTACGTTAAAATTCCTGCATCTAGTCCATGTTTCCATATAATGCGTTGCAAACTCTGCTGATCTGGATTTATTAATATTTGCCTGTACATCTTTTGGATGTCAGTCGTAAAAGCAAATTTGTGTCTTCTAAAACGAAATATTGTCTCAAACACATCTTCCTTCACTTCACCTTTCAATAAAATGTCATTAAGGCTTATGCCTGTTGTGGTGGGGGATGAACCGTTAAAGACGATTCTTAGTTTAGTAGTCAGTTTTTCACGGCCTAATACACAAATGTGGGGTATGTAGTAATGTGTGGGTGGTTTACTTGACTCAACTACCCTTTCCAAATTATCCAACTCCTCCTACTCCTTCAAAAATTCCGCATACAACGTTAAATGCCTAAAATCCCTAGACAATCGTTTCCACAATGAATTAAGTCGCCTAATAGCAATATCTTTGGAGTTTCCTAAACAAGACGGATCTTTATTTAATGCCATCGATACTACATACCTACCCTCACAATTCCTCCTATGAGTACGCACAAAATGATCCTCACACAAGGACACCTCTGTATCAACCTTAGGCTCTATGTGAACACTTTCAATTTCCCAGAATTTTTTCAGTGTTTTGTTTAAATCGTCATCAACAATTAATCCGCAATGAACGCAATTCTCTGTAACTTGATCTACACTTCCACTTACTACATAACCAAATACCGTATTTTGTAACACTAAATGCGAATTATCACAGTAAAATTTTCCAGGCTTTAACAATTCGTAAAAGATTTCAGCACCAAGTAACATATCAATTCTATCTGGTATATTAAATTTATCATCAGCTAACGGCACAAACTCTGAAACATTAACATCTACATCAATTACTTTGTTAGGAATGAGATCTGTAATCTTATTAACTACTAACAACATTAACTCACTCTCAAAAGTTTATGCTTTATTTGCAACTGAGGTTTTTACGCAATTTTTAACAACCATAGAAGCATCATTAACACCCGAAACCACTGTATTTATTTTCTCCATTTTCAGCTGCAACTTCTCAGCACATGCCCTCGTACATAAACAAGACTGCGATCCTACATCTAACAAGCATCTGAACTCCCCCCATTGAGAGTATTTAATTTAACAAGCACGCGAACAGTACTCAAAAACACATTCTTTTTTTTTTTAGTCTGCCTTTCTCAAACCCTGTCGCCACAAACTGCGATTGTGAATTTGCTTCAACTGATCTTTCAATCTGCCCTGGAACAAAAGTAGAAGCATCCAAATTTAAATTACTAGTCGGAGTGGGATTCCTAGTTTTGTCACGTGAAAAATGAATCAAGCTATTATGAGGTCTAAGGCAAAAACAATTTTTCTCTGAACGGCATTCCTTCAATTTATGAGGTAAAAAACAACGAAAACAAAGATTATTCCGTTTAACTACCTCTACTCTATCCTCAACTGACAGTTTCTTAAACTGATAACACTTAGAAAGGGGATGAAAATTATTACCCTTACACAGAACACAATTTGTTTTGGTTTCGGCCACGAAAACCTTCGACGAGTTTCTATCTTGACGCCAAATGCCAATCGTCTGCCCTCTATTTCGCCCATCTGTTTTGAATGGACTCAATAGATTTCTGCTCATTAAATCATTCGAAACCTTTCCTCTCGCGGATAAATAAACATCACATTCCCTCCCAAGCTGCTGAGGCTTGAAATATGTTTCTCCCTGTTTCGTTGCAATATGATTCATCGTATCTCTATCTAGCGTTTCGAATATTTTATCTGAAATTATTAGATCACACAAAGAGCGGAATTCATTAACTTTACGCAACTGACAATAATAATCGAAAATTGCACTTAAGCGGGAAGCAAATTGAACATAGTTTTCGGATGGTAGAGCTTACGAGCCTTTTTAAAGTTACTCAGACATTCTTGAATCGTGGTTTCAAACTATCTTAATATTAATTCTTTAATTTTAACATAATTGCTTAAATCCTCTTGACTCACATATGTTAGGAAATGATTGACTCTTTCTTCTAAAATATTAAATAGAATTTCGGCTTTTAGCTCATCAGGCACGAATTTGATTTGAAATGCCTTTTCTAAAGAATGAAAAAATAAATTAAAGGACTCTGACCTAACCGGTACTTGAATTGTCAAAAATTTTAATGCTTTTTACCAAACTCTCCAATTTATCAGTTATGGAGCTTGGTTCTCCGCTTTCAAGAGTTTGAGGATTTTTTTTTTTTTTCGGATTCCTTCCTAACTTTCGCCATTTCTAATTGTTTTTCAGTCTTAGATAATTTAATTTTTTTCTAATTGAATTTCAGCCTCGCGCTCATTTTTCTCAGCCTCTTGTTTACTTTTCTCTAAAGCATTTTCAACAAGACTACGCACAAATTCCATATAATTTTTATACACGGCACTTGATTCAATTAACTTTTTTAAATCTATTATTTTAGCTTTGCTAGGAATCACCAACCCATTTCCACAGCAACCGAGATAAGCTCGACTTTCTTTAGATTTAATTTCAACGCCACTTTTAAACTTATTTTGTCACAACATCTACACAATATACACTATTTTCAACCAAAAAGCATTTGTAATATGCTATTCACAACCTCAGAACTAAACGCACTACTCGGAACTGAAAGCATCTAAATTACACTATTGAGAATATTAAAGAATACAAAAACACACAACAAGAATATCACAATCAACACAAAATCTACAAACACTAATTTCAACCATGATATATCCGTTAAAACTATTCAACTATTACCACCAACTTTAGCGAACACAACCAAATAATTCCTAAAACCATCATTAAGAATAGAGACACTCACCTATTCACAAATTTCACCACCAAATACTCAACTAATGAAGCACAAAAACCATAGTTGCTTGTTGAACTCCGGGAAAGTTGGACCAAAATGTTTGATCACTACAACCGGGATAGCTCAATAACACACCTCACACATGGACTGTAAAACAATCTCTATTTTTATTCACCTAAACATATAGTAACTGGAGATACACAAACAGTAGCGCCGTCTGGCACACAGTTTTTGCGACAAGAATGAACAACAGAACATATATAATTAATTATACAAATAATTATACACGTGATTAATTATTAGAGTGCATTAAATATTCCTTCAAATTGTCCGTGCAAAACAGAGGTTCCCAAACTTTTTTGTCTCATAGACCCCTTGCCTTCTTTTTCGTGTGGGGTAGACCTCTGCTTAATTAATATTGAATTTTTGAAAATTTATCAACTTAAATGTCTTTTAAATAGCTAGTATTACTACTAGTACTTTAAAAGAATTCAACTTATAACTAATGAAATACAGAGTTAATGTTTAAAAAGCATATGTTAATTAATTAAATTAAAAATTAATTAATACATAAAATAACCAAACAATACACAATTGATTTTAATGAGAGGGTTGAATCTGGAGCTGAAATAACAAATTTTCAACATTTAGTAGCAATCTTGTCAGGTTTAAACTTAAACCTCCTCTGTTAGTAGTGTCCAGTTCCTTTTTTTTTTTTTTGTTTTGGAGATTTGCAACTGCGCTGAAACTCCTTCTTATTAGGAAGAATAATTAAAATTTTCTCCTCACACTAAAGTTTGATTCTAATCAATGGGCACGGAAACAAATTAAAACCATGAGGCCTAAATTTTAAATATTAAAGTTTATTTTAAGGAAAAACATTTAAAGAAAAACACTCAATTCAATTAGTAACACTCGGACATGACTTCTCTCCTTCCTAACCAAAGACAGAATGCCTCTTTTCTCACCCCCCAAGCGGAAAGGGGCTATTCATCCCCTTTTTCAACAGGCGCTCCCTTCAGCATGTGGTCTTGGACCCTTTCGACACTATACCCAAGGAAGAAAAACTGACCATCACCCTTAGCAGGTGGTAATGCACCCTTCCACCTCTACACCTCCCCCTAAAAGCTCATCTGTCATTCCAGGATGATGCAGCTGAAAAGAAACTATAAAAAAAAAAATGAATACATACATGGTAAGAAACGAGATAATGAGAGAAAATTTCTTTTCAGGTGTCACGTGAAAAGAGCCTTTGCTAATACAACTCCCACATAGTTTTGCAAATCACATTAATATGCTAGAAAATTAATATTCATACAAGATACAAACAAAAGTAATACTCAAAGAATATAAGAATATAAAAAGACAAGTTACAACAAATATGGCACAAAACCTAAAATAATTATACAACATGTATTAGCAAAGTATATTTAGGAGCCAAAGTTTTAATGTTTAGCAGTTTTCAGAAATTATTTTTCAGAAAAACGTTAAGTATATACATACTCATTGACTTAAATCTTATCTATTTAACAGGAGCAGGCAACCTGGATAATTCATTACTTTTACATGCTTAAACCACCAACCAAACGTTAATTCTTATATTGTACAAGGTTTAAAACTTAAAAAAATTCTCTTTTTCTTTTAATTCCTAAGTAGAATGAAAGTAAGAAAAATCACTCTCAATTCCAAAAGCTACAAAAAGCAAACAATGCATGTTGTTGTCCATAAAATATCCACGCGAACCTTGAATACTTCCAATCCTGTTTTCAGCTCCAAATTAACAATACCTGCTATGAGATCACGACAATATTGCATCAGGGTTGAGTCAATAAATTTAGAAATACTATCCATAAGGGGCCGACCACGCCTATTTTCATACAAGATTCCATTTTTAAATACTCAAATTAAGGCAACCTCACTCTTGCTTTCTTTTATACCTTGTCCATTTGTTTGGACATTCGATGCATTACTTTCCACCACAACCGAATTTTCATTTGTAGCATTCGATAAAGACTGTGTATAAGTCTCAGGGCGTAGATCAATGACCACTTCTTTGCTGCACACTGATTTTGAATTAATAATTACTTCTTCCTTTGAAGGTTCCCGAAGTATCGCAGGATTGCGACTCAAAAAAAAAAAAAATTGCGAGTTTTCCATTAATCCTTCATAATCAGAGGAATAGATTAACATGTTGTTACCCAAATCTGGGCACCTGTGTCTATGACAGCATTCACCATTTCTTACTCACCCTTGACCTTGACGTAAACAACCATTAAATCGTCCATTCCCTTTTATTCCCTGATAGGAGTAGTTACTGGTATCGTAGTTTCAGCCATCAAAAGAGCAGGAGATGTTTCCCTCACATGTTCCTCGGCCCTTCCGATACTAATTCGGTAATTTGAAGTTGTCTTCTTGGGGTCTTCTGCACGACTCGTCCACCTAACATTCGGCCGGATACTTTCCATATCTAAACTCAGTTTATGCAATTCTGATTCCAAGCGCAGCTGTTCGATTGCGTGCTGCCTGGCTGCCTTTCAACGCGTTCCTCTGAAATGGCAGATAAATAGGCTTTAACGAACTCTTCTTCGTAATCTTTGCTACCGATTATGATATTTTTCAAATCTATAGCCGTCATTTTATCTGATACCTTCAGACCCAAATCCTCATCCAACAAAATTAAATACTGCCTTTCAGCTTTCTCCAAAAATGCCATTTGAGTTTTTTTTTTTTCAATATACCGAAACTAAACAAATAATCAAATAAAAAACCACTAAAAGGGATTGCAAAAATTAAATACCCCAAATATACCTTTCATTTAAACACAAAACAAACATCCGCTATACCAACTCAACGCTCAATGAACTAAGAAGAATTTAAAAATAATGTAGTATATATTTCGCACTATAACAAGTGTTTTTAAATAACTAATAAAATAAAACTTAATATATTACTGATTATATCACTTAACAATCTCACTTCATACATTACTGATACACAATAATCACCTTAAACATTACCGATACATAATAATCACTTAAAATAATACCGATATGCACAACTTAATCTATTCCCGGCTGGAATAATAGAACACTACAAAAAAAATTCGGTAGTTTTACTCCAATTTAAACTAATATTTTTTTCACATAAATCCAAAAAATATTATGCGTACATAAACACAAAATAATTTCATTGACATGAAATAAGTATTATTCTTCAGCATTATTTTTTAAATAAACCCAATTGTTATTCACTGACGTGAATTTATTATTGTGCATTAAAAAATTAAGCATCATAAAAAAATACAATCTTTCCACGCTAATTTTCAATTACACAAACGGGTTCACATAACTTGTATATTTTACCGATATAATTTGCTTGTTGCATCAAAATAATTCTTTAACATTAATCTTTCAATAAAACACAATCGTTAATCACTGACGTGAATTTATTACTGTACATTAAGAAAATGTAAATAAAATATCGTTCAAAAAACATACAATCTTTCCATATTAATTTTCAATTACACAAACTGTTTCAAATAACTCGTATATTTTACGATTTATATTGCTTAATGCATCAAAATATAAATACACTGCTGGACAATTGCTAAGGACGGATCACAAATTGCGATGTAGCATAACATTAAGCGAGACATGAGGCCTAGTAGGATAAAATATATTTGCCACACTGTTCAGACATTAGAATAAAGAATATTTATTGTTCTGGAAAGTACAAAAGCTGTGAAACATCTGAAAGAAAAAAAATGTTCATTTGATCTGCGTACGGAGAAATGGAACAATGCATCTAAAAGTCAGCAGGCACCTTAAAGAAAGGTATCAGTACGGGATATGTCCACCGCGGAGTGTGATGCAACATTCCACACGTCGTACAATACTTTGCACAACATTATCCAGCAGCTGTTGAGGCAATTTATCCCATTCTTCTGTGAGTGCACGGATGAGGGTGTTCTTGTTTGTCGGAGGATAGTTTCGACCAGCAACTTGCCTCCCCAAAGCATCCCACACATTTTCAATGGGGTTTAGATCTGGAGAACGCGCTGGCCATACGAGACGTTGAATACCCTCGCTGTCTAGACAATCCTGAACAGCGAGTGTTCGATGACATGTTGCGTTGTCGTCCATAAAAACAAATTTATCACCGACAGCACCACGGAAAAGACGAACATGAGGAAGTAGAACTTCATCAATGTATCGTTGGCCCGTCATAGTCCCATTCGCAACCACATGTAGGCGCGTGCGGCCATTGATCATGATGCCGGCCCACACCATGATACTGCATGTCGGATATCGGTCCTTTTCCTGGATATTTTCTGGACGATAAGCAGTACCACTCTCGCGCCAGATCAGTTGGCGTCTACAATCCGATGACAGACTGAACCTACTCTCATCTGAGAATAGTACGCATGCCCAGTCCTGTTCAGTCCAAATGTGATGCTCACGACACCATTTCAAACGGGCAGTACGGTGCTGTCTGGTCAATGGAACACACACAACAGGTCTGCGTGCGTATAGTCCTCCTCCCCTCAAAAGTCTGGCAACAGTTTTTCGGGAGATCTGCTTTCCTGAGGCAGCAAGAAACTGATTTGCCACCTGCTGAGCTGTGGTGCGCCTGTTCCTTTTTGCTGATAGGACGATATATCTGTCTTCTGCAGGCGTCGTACTTCTAACACGACCTCCCCCGTGCCGTCTACTACACATTCCAGTAGTTTTAAATGACTTCCACAGCCGTGAAACAACGCTGTGAGCGATGTCGAACACCCTGGAAACATCTGTTATTTTTCGCCCTTCTTCGATCTTTCCAATAATTCGGCCACGCATAAAATCATCTATGTGATGTCGGGAAGACATGCCAAAACTTTAAGTTCGTCTATTAAATCTTTCCTGTAAAATTTTGACTTGAAACAACAACTGTCCACACGCGTCAAAACCTTTAAAGCTCTTATGAACGCTATCACGTGATGAACAGACGTGGAAAAAAAATTTGCATACTCATACTTCTTACTAATATCCCGCACTTATTCTAATTTTCCACATTTTGCTTCCTTTCATTTTGTGGTTGCTATGGATGATAGTGTTATCCGTCCTTAGCAATTGTCCAGCAGTGTACAATTAGCAGATTAACGTACTAAATTACAGCAAGTTGAAATGCATAGCTTAATAAGTTTTCTAAAACATTCATAAAATACAATAAGTAATTCGGGTAGTTATCAACAACAATCTTATATAAAATTGTATCAAAAAATGTTAAATACACATATAAATCGTGAACTGATGTTCGAAACTATGTCTGTCCGAGTGTAACACAAATATCCTCAATGCAGAAATTAACAATCACAGTCTTTTTCTAACTTTAGAACTGATGTTCTAACCCTTACTAGCAAAGATAATAAATTATATACTGATGTATAATAATTTCACAAATTGAACTGGCGTTCAAAAATGTTACAATTGCATGGATATGCAATGAAATACACAGAGGAGTAAACTATTTTTAAGATTTCTTGTTTTTAGAACTGATGTTCTAAAACTCTTTCCATTGAAATGGAACAAAAAAAAATTTTTTTAAAATATACTGTTATATAATAATTAAAAATTGAACTGGCGTTCAAAATTTTATGACTGCATGGATATGCAATAAAATAGTATACTGAGGAATTAATGATTTTGAAACTTTCCTGAATGTTTAGAACTGATGTTCTAAAACTTACTTTCCATTGACATGGAACAAAAATAATAAAATATATACTGATGTATAATAATTCAAAATTGAACTGGTGTTCAAAAATTTACAACTGCATGGATATGCAGAGCAAAAAAAAAAAAAAAAACGTACACTGACGTATACAAAAATAAAATCAAAATTCTCTCTTAATGAACTAGATGTTGAGCAGAATAATTTTAGAAATCTCTCTCGTTTTACATTACAGGGAGTTGAAAGTAAAAACTCTTACCTGATTCATTTCCTCGCGGGAATCCAAAAAACTCCTCGAAAATTAAGGACCCTACCGGCGGCGGCACCAAAATTTGATTCTAATCAATGGGCACGGAAACAAATTAAAACCATGAGGTCTTAATTTTAAGTATTAAAGGTTATTTTAAAGGGAAAACATTTAAAGAAAAACACTCAGTACACAATTAGCAACACTCAGACATAACTTTCCTCCTTCGTACCCAAAGACAGAACCCTCTTTTCTCACCACCAAAGGGGGAAGGGGCTATTCATCCCCTTTTTCAGCTGGCGCTCCCTTCAGCAGGTGGTCTTGGATCCTTCGACACTATCCCAAAGGGGGGAAACTGACCATCCTCCTTAGCAGGTGGTAATGGACCCTTCCACTGCTACACTCACTATATTCCATAACTGCAGAAGAGGGCAGTGTTTCCATGAACTTTGTCTTATCCTCGTTGATAGTGAGGCCCATGTTTGTGGCTGAGATTTCAAGGGCTTGAAAATCCTCTTTCACTGCTTTTTCAGATCTTCCAATTATGTCATATGTCAATGTCGTCTGCGTAAGCCAGTAATTCTAGTGACCTATTCCACAGGGTGCCGCTTCGGTCCAAGCCACTGTTTCGGATACATTTCTCCAATATCAGATTAAAGAGCAAGCAGGCAAGCGAGTCTCCCTGGCGCAGGCCTCTTTCTGTAGTGAAGGGCTCAGACAGATATTTTTGTATTTTAATCCTGCAGCGTATATTTTTTAATGTAGCTTTCGTGAGATTGACAAGTTTTTTGGGTATTTTAAGCTCAGTCATTGCTTCAATCATCTTATCTCTATTTATGCAGTCATAAGCAGCTTTGAAGTCGACAAATAAATGAAATGTTTTGATGTTATACTCCTTAGTTTTCTCCAAGATTTGTCTCAACGTATGAATCTGGTCTATGGTAGATCTCTGTGGTCTATAAAACCACATTGGTAGTTTCCGATTACTTTGTCAGTATAAGGCTGAAGTCTTGCAAACAGCAAGTTGGAGAATATTTTATATGCCATGTTAAGGCGAGTAATTCCCCTACAGTTACGACATTCAAGTTGGTCTCCTTTTTTAAAATTCCACATGTTACATTCAATAAAAAGAAAAAAAAGTGTCTATATAAGTAAAATTAACTTTTTTTTCCCTTTCAAAATCCTTTTAACAGTTTGAAGCAATATGAATTAAATATTTAGCAATTATAGACTAGTTCTAACTAAACTTTCTTCTAACTAGTTCTATTACTAAACAAAATTATCACAATTTATTACGATTACAAAACAAAACGATCATAATATATAAAAATACATTGTATTTCAATTTCTAGCTATTGCTGTTAGGATTCTTTATGTATGGAAAATAATTAATGAATGTACTCAAATGCTCATTAATGTTTTGCTTTTTAAATGACCTACTATTGTTCTTTATAAGCAACTAAAGAAGTTATTTTTATACGAGAGGCAAATAATTTTTCATTAGATTAACAATGTCAATCGAAAATGTTTTGAGACGATTACGGTACATTCAAGCTACGAAAACACACATACTTAAAAATGTTAATCAACATGAAAGTATTCTACGAAACTGATGACATTTATATTTATGCATATAAAAGGAGAAATAAATAAAACAGAAAGATCACAAGTGCAGCAAAATAATTGTTTTCTTTTCACTTTATCTTACGAGATGATTAAAATTCCTGGGCATTAAACCTTAAAAATCTAAAAGATAATTTGAAAATGAAAATATTGTGACCTTTTTGGTCGTCTGACTTTGTTTTGCAAGCATGAGCACAGTAAGCTAAAAGAATTAGTTCGGAAGTCAAATTGACACAAGATTCCCTCAGTTTTCTTCGAAAAGAGGTCTTTTTCTCAGGGTCATTCTGCTCCTCTTTCCATTCATAAAACTGGACCGCGCTTTTCATCACTTTTGTTGAGACTAATATCTGCCAAAATCTATTTCTTTCCCCGAATTCACGCATACAAAGTAGCAAGAGTTGTACAAAATTAGTTGAAAGAGAAGGAACCGGATACCGAAATTCTTCTTTGTTGCCTCCTCCCCCTTACCCCCATGGGAACAGCGTTGGGAAATGCGGCTTTAAATACTACAGAATACTCGTTAAAAAAATTTTAAAAAAAACTCTAGGACTCCATAGAAAGCGTGAATAATTTGCATACATATTTTTAATTTTTTTCTTCGAATTTTTATTTCGACTCTTAAAATCCCTGGGTGTGTGTAATCTTGGTTTATTTTCTTCATAAACTAATTAATTTTGCAGCCAATTTGCCGCCTCCTAAGGCTCCTTTCACACCAAACGATTCCGAGTCTGTAGCAATCTTTCCAATTCACAAGCGATCTGAATGAACAGAGATTTGCCTTCACACCGCCACGAGTCAATCATTCTTCCATCAGTTGCTGTCGAACATGAATGCTGTTTTTAATGTTTTAAGACGATTAACGCTTCACGCTGATAATTTCACAATTGAATTTTATTATTTTGAAGTTGAAATACACATAAAACAAAAAATATAAGAGAACGGTTTTACTTGTTTATTTTTTTATATTTTGCCTGTTAGTATCAAATGTAATTATAGTCTGAAAAGTAGTAACAAATAATAAATATGTATTGTGTAACTAAATAAAAACCCAATTACTTTTACAAATAATATATCCAATGTTTTTAATGTTAATGTTTATATTCTACAGCTTTTGTAGCATATAACAACTCGTTTTTGATTATGTATTTAAAAATGGTTTTCTAATACATTAGTGAATTAAAAATTTTACATACCATTTACATTTTGTTAGTTTTATACAACAAAATTTGAGATCTATGTAGTAATAAAATGGATTTTTTTAAAAAAATTAAAATTATCGACAATATTGCTGTTTTTTTTATTTTAGCATTCTTATAAATATTTAATGTTTTTTTCTCACAAAATTAAATAAATTCTTATCAAATTTATCTCTGAAGCTATTTCAAACATCCTTCAGAATATTCCTGCGCCCCCCTCCCCACACAGAAAAACATTTTGCTTTAAAGTATTATTAAGTAAAGAATAAAGTTTTCAAATTTATAAATTTGAAAAAAGAATACATGCAAAATCAATTTTATTATTTGAGTAAGATTATTAGAGATGAAATACAACCTACAAACTCGGCGACAAGAACTAGAGTTAGTTGAAAAAGAATACTATGAATACCACACCCAAAAAATATAAGCGCCATCTATTGGCATAAAAACAAACAAAAACATTAAAATCTTTAAATATCTAAAATTAGCTTCATTAATCGAAACTTTATGTGATATAATCACTAATAATATAAAAAACAATAAAAATCAATACTCTATTTGTTTAAATTCCCTTTTTCTTTAAGAAATAGCTCCTGGCTGCTGGTGATTGAGAGAATAAAATCTGTCCTGCCGAATCACGCGTAAGTCGGAATTCGTTTGGAACACCTCTAGCGCCAGCCCTGATGTCAATTTCGTCGGCGAGTTCTCGAGCATCGCAAAGCATTTCATTAAAGGCTGTGTCAGATCCAAGATCCCTGAAAAAATCCTAAAATATTTCAAGAGCTCTATAGCAGATGGTAAATCATAGTCTTCTGTCTGCAAGACCTTACTTATAGGATTGATACAATTTAAGATTTTATACCAAATTACAATGCAACATAAGAACTTAAATTGTTTAACACAACCTAATAGTCCAGAAGCCTCAACTCTTATAGAGTTGTCAATCTCCGAATTATTACAAACAGCAAGTATAGCGTCGTATACCCCTCCCACTTGATACCTTAGAGCAGAGGTCGGCAACGCGGCGCCCGCGGGCGCCATTGCGCCCTTCAATAAATTTTAGTGTGCCCTTAAACTATTGTTAATTTAGACCAGAAATTCAAAACGTAAATTTTAAAATTCCTAGAATGGCAACGGTGACGCGCTGAACTGAAATGATCTGAGCAATCATGTGAGTAGTAGTGAGTACACAGGAGAGCATAGATCCAGAGTTTGTCACAGGTTTATGCCGTCCCTATGATGGACTCATCGAAAAGAAAACGTACTCATTATTTCAATGCCGAGTGGGAAGAAAAGTTTTTTTCATCGAATACAATGGTAAATGCGTATGTTTACTACGTAATAAGAGCGTTGCGTTGCTTAAAAAAAGTAACATAGAAAGACATTTTAAGAGTTTACATGGCAAATTTAATTCTGAGTATCCATTGAAATCAGAACTAAGTAAAAGGAAAATGCTATCCTTAAAATCGTCAATTACAAAACAACGAAGTATTTTTACAAAACCCAAACAACAATCGAAAGCAGCAACCGTAGCATCGATTAAAGTTGCACATTTACTGGCAAAGAAGAAAAAAACTTTTATTGACGCGGAAATAATGCAAAAAGCTATGCTAGTAGTGGCTGATTCTCTTTTTGATGACTTCAAAAACAAGAAAGAAATATTGGGAGCTATTAACATGTTACAATTAACAGCTAGAACCGCAACAAGAAGAATCGAATTAATAGCAAGCAATTTGGAAGCAAAATTAGCAAATGATGTGGAGACCTGTGATTTTTTTTTTTTTTCCAATACAACTGGATGAATCAATTGATGCAGTCGATACAGCCCAAGGCAATATCCGTTAAAATGGTGTTTGATGACTTCTCTACAAAAGAATTTTTGAAAATTCTTCCGTTAACAGCACGTATCCAAGGAAAGGACATATTTTCATTGTTCAAAAAGTTTGCAATTAAAAATAAGTTAGCATTAAAAAAATTATCATGAATTACTACGGATGGTGCACGAGCAATGACTGGTAAGGAAAACGGTTTTATTGGTTTATGTAGAAAAGATCCTTTATTTCCTAAATTTATTGCGTACCATTGTCTTATTCACCAAGAAATGTTATTTGCAAAAACGATTAATTTTAACCATATTATGTCAATTGTTACCAAAATTATTAATTCGATTAAAGCTAAAGCGACACAACATAGGTTGTTCAAATTATTTTTAGAGAACGAAAACACTGAGTTTAAAGACTTCTTCATACTGAAGTGAGGTGGTTCACTCGCGGTAAAGTTCTTGAACGCTTCATTAACCTTTTTGTGCCGAAATATTAACCACGCGAGGGCGCTGGTGTGCGCACATCTGTATTAAAATTGTAAAGATCGTTAGTGTGTGTAACTTTTATCGTAGAATGTTAGCCGCATCGCGGCAATTCGTATCTAATTAAACATTACTACACCTAAATTATCTCATGGAACTGCTTATTGTGGACTGTCTAACTAATTCGCCCGGATACACACTCCTTTCGTTTCGAAATAATTATGGACATTGCTTCGTTTATAATTCGCTACATGGTGCATCGGCCGGGAAGGTCATTCGGTGCGTGATGGGGGGTGAGTACTTTCGTTTTGTCTAACTTTGAATTCGGTATTTGTCTAATTAAGCTTATTTCTCATCATTTCTGATTTTGGTTTATTCGTAACTGTCGGTATTTGGAAGGTTGCTCTGGCATAGTTTTGTTCATTTGTATGCATATTGTTAAGCTGAATTTTGTTTGAAACTGTTGAAAGTTGTACTAAGTTGCATTTAGAATTGGTGTTGTCATTTGTATATTTGTTTGCAATTATAGTCTTTTGGTTTAAAATGGATGCAGCAAATAAGGCTATATTAGAAAGAACGAAAAAGACTCGATCTGTTTAGAGATCCCTCGTGACAAAACAAATTAATAAATTAGAATCCGAAATAAGCAATACAGCTGATAAAACAACAGTACATGAGATCTATATGCAATTAATTTCTAAATTTGAAGAGCTGAGTACACTCGATAAGGAAATTGAGAATTTAATAGATGTTGAGAGTCTAGAAGAAGAAATCGTAACTCGCGAAGAATATCGAGATAAATTTATAAGTTGGAAAATCCGTGCTGAACGTTATGTAGAATCAGTTTTGAACACTGCTATTCAAAATTCGGTGGAAAATCAACCACAAAACATAACACTTCTTTTAAATAGTACAGTTAGTTCTATTTTAACAAATCAACCGCGTTTACCTAAACTCACATTAGAATCTTTTTCGGGCAAGGATATCAGTAGTTTTCCCAGTTTTTGGGCTAGATTTAAATCCGCAGTACATGAAAATTCGAGTTTAAATGATGTGGACAAATTTTCCTATTTGAAATCGGTTGTCACATCTGATGCAGAATTGGCTATACGAGGCTTAACTCTAACATCGGAAAATTATGCAAAAGCAATGAAAATTTTAGAAAATCGGTTCGGACGACATAAAGAACTTATTGTTGACTTTCATATGAATCGCTTGTTAAATCTGACCCCTGTCCGTAAATCGTTTGATGTTATTGCGTTAAGAAATTTATATGATCAGTTAGAAATTAATACAAAGGGACTTGAATCTCTTGAAATCTCTCCCGATTCCTATAGTTGTCTCTTGTTTCCGATAATTATGAAAGCTATTCCCCCTGATTTAGCATTAGAATATAATAAAAGCATAATGAAACACAATCACAAATAGCTGATTTAATTGCATATTTGCGAAGCGAAGTAGAAAGTCGCGAACGCACAGAATTTCTAGAAAACCGCATGACCTAGAATTGAAAAATAATAATTCCTATTCCAATACTAAGTATTTCAAAAGAACGTCTCATAGCTATCCACAGTCAAATCGAAGGGTTCAAGGTCATTCTCGATTCCACCCATCTCATAAATCGTTTTCCTCTGCAAACGAATTGCTGACGGCTGCATTTTCGAATTGCTTATTTTGTTCCCAGAATACTCATATGTCTGATTTGAGTGCGTTCAGAAAAAAAGAGCTAAATTAATTCAAGAAGGGAGATGTTTCATTTGTTGCAACACTGGTTGTTATGTTAAAAAGTGCAAGAAAGGTTGTTCGTATTGTAAAGGTCGACATGCGCGTGCTATTTGTTTTAAGTTAGAAAAATCTAAGCAAAATTCGCATTTGGATTTGGAGGAAAAGAATGTTGACGTTAAAACTACGTCTTCAAATTCTGTTTTTCATAAAAGAGGTGAAGTTTTATTGCAATGTGTGATCGCCTAAATTATAGGTCGTTCTTCATCGGAAAAGATATTTTGCCTTTTTGAAAATGGAAGTGAGAAGTCGTTCATCAAAAAAAATGTGTCTCGGAGGTTGGGGTTGAAAATATTGGGTTCGGAAAGGCTAAATATTTTTTCGTTCGGTTGTAAATTCCTAAAAAACAAACTTGTAGTAAGGTCGAGGTTAGGCTAAGGAATGTATTAAGCGGAGAAGAGACTGTGATTGAGTCATTGAAAATTGAGGAAATTTCAAAGGCAACACTTAGCCGACCTAATCCAGATGCGTGGGCAGAAATGGAGTCGAAAGGGTTTAAGCTAACATTCAGTTGTAATGAATCTTCTGAGAATTGTGAAACTTCATAGTTAATAGGTTTCCGATTTTTATTGGTCTTTAACACATCGGATAAAAAGATTAGATTCATCATTGGTTGCAGTCGAGACTAGGCTAGGATGGTCTCTTCAGGGAAAGTGTGATGAGCGGAGTGATTGTACTTTGGTACATTTGGTTCACAGTGAAGAGGAATCGATTTCGACTGAGCTAAGGAGATTTTGGGAGATAGAAAGTTTAGGAATACTTGACAAGGGTTCGGTGACTTTAGGTAATGGGGATGAAGAGATACTTAGTGAGTTTGATAAATCAGTTAATTTCGTAGATGGTCGATATCGTGTAAATTTGCCATGGAAACCAGGTATGAGAGAGGCTTTACAAAATAATAAAACTGTCGCACGTAAGCGTTTTGAGGGGTTGGTTCGTAGGTTTAAATGTGATCACGAGTTGTTCTGCGAGTATAAGGATGTAATTGATGACTATGTTAGGGAAGGTATTGTTGAGCGTACTTCTTGTGATTCTTTATTGGATAGTCAGGGATTTTACCTACCCCATCATGCAGTGATACGTAGTGACAAAACCACAAGTCGTATTCGAATAGTATTTGATGGTTCAGCACACGAAGATGGACAATCATCGTTAAACCAAAGTTTATATACGGGACCAAATTTGCATCCCAACATTTTAGAATTGCTTTTATGTTTTCGAAAAAGTCCTGTAGCATTTACAGCTGATGTAAAATCGGCTTTTCTTCAAATTGAATTAGATTTCCGTGATCGAGATTTTACACGTTTCTTCTGGACTGATAATTTGAATAACGAGTGTAACGTTTGAAAGAATAACGGTAGCTATTCTTGGTTAATTAAAATATGGAATTTATTTACGTCACAACTATTGAATATTATTTACTAAATGATACAGTAAAGTTATTAAATTTAATTATAGATTGTTAGAGTCCAATATTTTGTGAGAGGAGGATTCGTTGGTTACCGCTCCCGTGCAAGTTCAAAGCATCTCTCCCCTCATCTTCCGGTCGACGAGCTAGATTCCTCGGGGGGTCAAACAGGGGTTGCGTTGCACCTGCAAATGCACGTGTGGGTGTCGGGTCCACAAAGAAAGCCGACTAGATGTTGATGTTTTCGAGAAGTGACGTTACAGCTCTCGCCCTCTCTTATAGAACTTTTCCGTTGAGAAAAGTTTAATGGAATGACGATGAGACAACTGAAAGATTACCGACACATCCCTTCATCAAGCACCACTATATTTCTGAGCTGCAATTTTAACTACTAAAGAAAAAACTGAACTAAATTTGGAATTACTTATTTCTAGTGAGCGAGTGTTCTTGCTAGGGAACTTACACAAATCCATAGTACGAAAATGATTAATAGCAATGTAAGAAAACATACTATAACATTAAATAAAAATACAAACACTCCTATCACAATGCCTATTATCAATTATACTAACAACATGTTACATCAAATGCTAGTGTAAGACCTTACACATAAAATATTCTTCGCCACAATACTTAATAAAAATTATACTAACGACAAGTTGATATGATATGCGAAGTGTACAACCTTACACACAAAATATTTTTCACAATATGCCTCTTGCGTAAACTAAATACTCATGTATATTTTAAAACCCTATACACAAAGTTAAGCATATTAATACATTTGCTTTCATGGCTTTATCTTTTGACACGCATCTCCATTCGATATGATATACAGTACTAGTAAATAAATAAAATTAATACAATTATTAACCTTTAACTAAAAAAAACATTATAAGCAACAATTATTATTCATGAGCAAGAGAACATTGTTAACAATTCCTAATTATCTATCACCGATCTGCTGAGACTATCTGCATTTTTGTGACTTCTACCCGACCGATGTACAATTCTAAAATTATATGGTTGCAAAGCCAAAGCCCATCGCATCAATCTAGGGTTAGAACTAACGTTTCTATTCGACCACACCAACGGGTTGTGATCGGTCATAACTAAAAATGAATTTCTATCTAAGTAATAATGTAACCTTTTAAATCATAGGGGACATGTAATCCGATTCTCCTACCTCAATGATTCCTAATTTTAACATTCGGTTAATTTCGTTTTTTAAGATTTCATTTTGTCGGTGCGACATTCGATAGGGCTTCGTCCTAACTGGTTGATCGCTAACTAACTGGATTTCGTGTTCAACCAGATTAGTTAAACCGGGATTGTTTGAAAATGATTTAGAGTATTTACTTAATAATGCGCGCAGTCGATCCATTTGTCGAGAAGGTGTTTGTTCAACTCGCTAGCCTGGATTACGTCCTCGAAATCATAAACGAGAGAATTGTTTTCTAAGTAAGGGATTTCTAATTCCTGGTCTGCGAGAGAGTTTTTTGTTTCATCATTAATAATTACGTTAACGTGTTCTGGCCTTTTGTAATATGGTTTTAGCATATTTATATGATAGATTTGAGATGTTTCGCGTCTGCCGGGGATTTCGACTAAATAGTTCGTTTCCGAAATTTTATTTGAAATTGTCCCAGGACCTATCCACTGCACTGCTCATTTATTTGTTCGGGATGTAGCTAACACTAGGACTAAATCCCCATCCTTAAATTCAAGTTTTACTGCGTTGTTATCATACCAAGTTTTCCGCTTAACTTGCATTTCCTCCATTTTATTTATTGCTACTTCTTGACATCTTTTTAATCTATTTATTAACTTAAACATATATTCAGTGACGAGATCACCCTCTTCTTCCGGTTCCATCCAATGTTCCATTACTAACGTCTCTGGGGTTCGCAAATTTTTCCCATACACCAACTCTGACGGTGTACTTTCGTGAGATACAGTTCGTAACGCTATAAGAATTGACGGAAGATGTTTGTCCCATTCGGAGCCTGCATCTAAACATAAGACTCGTTAGAGTCGTTTCAACGTTCGATGAAATCGCTCAACAGGGTTACTCTGTGGATGATACACAGAACTATGCCTGACAAGTATTCCGAATCTTTCAAAAAACTCGGTAGTCAGAGCACTAGTAAAAGAAGTACCCTGGTCACATTGTATTTCACGGGGAAACCCCATCCGACTAAAGATGTTTAACAGCGCATTTGTGACACTAACGGAACTAATATCAGACACCGGAATAGCTTCAGGGAATTTTGATGACATGCAAATGGCCGTGATAAGATATCGATTCCCTTTAGATGTGATCGGGAGAGGCCCACATGCATCAATATTTAGCTTAGTAAAAACCTCCTGAATAACAGGGACCAATTTTAGTGGAGCTTTCTTTTTATCATTGGGCTTCCCAGCCCTCTGACACTGATCGCAAGTTTTTACAAACTGTTCCATATCTCTATAGCAATTCGGCCAGTAAAAATATCGGTTTAATTTGTCTTTGGATTTCGTAATTCCCAGGTGTGCAGATGTTCCCTCATGACACAAGGATTTAATGGGGTCGCGCAACTCTTCCGGCACTACTATTAACTTCACCACGTTACCTAACTTATCTTCACGATTTTTGACCAATAATTCCTTCTCTAGCGAATAAACCTGATTGGTAACCTGCATTTGACTGGCTGCCTGTTCGTATAAGGTTTTAATCTCCTCGCTATTTTTTTGAGCATTGATTACATTTTCTCGCGTAACCCTTAGCAGCGCTAATTCCGGAACATATTCCTGGAGTGCAGGTATTAAAATTTCGTCCTCTGCATCCGAAGAAACAATTATAACCTCATCTTCCCCTTTTTTAGCATCACCACTATCTATTCCCCTTTCTTCTCTAGCCGCTTTGACTTGAGGCCTTGTTTGGACAGTATTCAATATTTCGACTGGCAGGAAATTATAGCCTAAATTTCCTTTTATTAGCTCGGCCGTTTTATTTCCAAGCAAATATCGACCGTGTTGATTTAAGTGATTTCCACAAACCGCTGCCTTAGTTTGCACCGTTCCAAAATTTCCGGAAATTTTCACGACCGCCAAAGGTAAACAAACTAATTCTGGGCTTAACGGTTGTTTTACCCAAACATTTTCACCAGAGAAAGAAGAAGGATTTATGTATTTTGCACATACTAAATCTATTGTCGCTCCCGTATCTCTAAGAATGTCTATCTCGTGACCATTCACAGAGCCCTTTGTTGTATATGAATTAAGAAAATCCGGGTTTTCATTTCCTTCAATATTATTGAGAGTTTCCGTCGTTTTGTTTTTTATTAATTTAGGGTAAACGGCTTTTATATGTCCGGGCATATTGCAATGATAACATCTTTGTATCACGCGTTTTTCAAAAGTCTCTCTCTAGTACTCTCCGGAACAGAAGCTCCTAATCTGGGGGAAGTTTTCCCAAATCTATTTTCTTTTTCCTTGACCCCTGAGTATGTCAAAATTTTATCATTTCTGCCCCACCTATCCATGGGTTTCGGACGTCCTCATAATTATCAAAGAGTTCTGCTATTTGAGTAGATGATTTAAGGTTTGCCCAATTATCTAAAAAATGATCTTTCATACTAGCATTGGCGCGTTTTTTTAATTGATCTACCACCATTAGATCTTTAAGATCTTGAAAGGTATTTATTTCTATATATATATAAGCCAATCAGCCACTCATCTAGATAATTCGTAATTTCAAAAGTGAAATCCTTCCAGGTGCTATTGGATTTTTTCTGGTGTTGGACAAATTTTTGCCGAAAGACCTCCGGACTTAACTTGAATCTTTTAAGTAATAATTTCTTTACATAATCGTAATTTTCGGCTTGTTCCTCCGGTTCGCGAGCAATAAATTGCACGATCTCTAGGGGTAACAAACCCAATAATTGCCCCACCCACTCTTTCTTTTCTATAGACGCCCTTTTAGCCTGGCGTTCAAAGATCACTAGATATAAACTAATATCTGACTGCTTAGGATCGAAATCTGGGATCAATTTTTTAAAGTTTAAATTAGAGGTTACAGAACATGCATTTGTAGAATCGTTTGATTCATCGTTTACCCTAAATCCGGATTCTATTTTAAACCTTTCTAAATCAAATTTCAGCTGTAATTCTTTCTCTTTTAATGCCTGCTCCTTTACTAACTCCTCCAATCTTATTTTTTCAGCCCTTTCTAACTCCTCTAATCTCATTTTTTCAGATCTTTCTAACTCCTCCAATCTTTTTCCGTTTGCAATGATAGTCTCATACAGATTTTTAACAAATTCCTCTTCATAACCTTCACTGTTAGTGATTGCAATTTTTATGCTAGGGACAGTCATATTTAAAGTGGCATTTATTCCTAATTCCTCAGCAAGTTGCAACATGTCTTGCTTTTTCCCTTTACCAAGGAAAGCCATTTTTTAAACAATATCAAATAAATGTCACGCTAAATTTTGCACTATTGTTACTATTCTCTATTAATACAATAACACTGGTCCCATGCATACACAGAAATACACAAAGAAAAACTTAACACTAAAAATAATCAAAATCATTCAAGAGACTTAAAACACAATACATCTTAAGCTAAAATTGCACACAATGCTTGAAATACAATTACAATTCTCTAGAAACAAAATAACACTGTTCCCATGCAAAAAAAAAACACTAAGTATTTCAAAATTTGTAAAGAACACTTTAACCAAAATTCCTAATACAATATGCAGTTTGCAACTCAAAAATATAACAGTACTCACCCTTTTGAAGTACTCAGCTTGCTGTCAGAAGCAAATTATGTGCACTAGTGGTTTTGAACTCTTCCGTATGAACAATGGTCCTTTTGACCAATCTTGAATCTTTCACCCTTAACAAAAGTGTGGTCAGTTTGACCAGCCTTGAATTCACTCGTGGCACGGCTTCAAAGATGAATTCGATCGCAGCACGGCTTCCGAAGATCGCTTTCCCTACGGACACTGATCGAGAATTCAATAGAGAGCAAGAGGACTGTATTGTTGATTTATATGTTCAATCTGATAAATGAAGAGCCCTTGGTATACAAATAAGTTTATTGATAATTAAACATTACTTCACAGCTCTACACTACACACACACACACACCAACATTTAAGAACTATTTAACTATTTACAGGGGGGGTAAGAATAATTTTCGCTTAAAGCGCACTGCCAAAGCATCATGCCTTTCACCTTAGTTCGATCAGTTACATTTGCGTTCTGCTCTCATTCCATCGCGTTACATATGTTTTTTCTGGCAACCCTGAAGTCGCCAATTCCGTTAGAAGGCGCCAACATCCTGGGCCCCGTTGCAATGTTTAATTGCAAATTGGAAAAAATTTTTACATACTAATATATGAAATATATACAAAATACTGATAAACAATTTCAATAATTAATATAATACAATACGTAAATGCAATATATGCTAATGAATATAATACACAAATACAATTATGCAATACAATAATATATATATCGTTATTCATAGATTGGCAATTTTACCAATTTATTGACTGGGCGTTGGTAGGTGCCTTTATTTGTTTTTAAAGTCACAACTCTTATAATATTATCTTTACCTGGGTGCACTTTGATAATTTTTGCAAGATTCCAATTAAGTAATTTTGAAAAATCTTTATCTTTAACTAGCACTAATTCATTTTCCTTAAATTGTTGCTCACCCCTTTGCCATTTTACTCTTGATTGTAGCCGGTTTAGATAGTCATTTGACCATTTTTTCCAAAATGTTTGTGTTAATTTTTGCACCAATTGCCATCTATTTAGTCGATTGATTGGTGTATTTCCCTACGGACACTCTAGCCGTTAACACTATAGATCAGTTTGATCCCCTTTGAGCAGGACGCTCTTTTCCTCCGAAGCTGAATTCAATTGCAGCACGGCCTCCGAAGATGTCTTTTTCTCCCTGCGTTGCGGTCCGTCCGTAAAAGCCAAAATTTCCTCCTCTCACGGGTCCCGAATGCTAACTTTTTATCCCACCGTTGCCACCAAACTCTAAGCTGTAACGTTTGAAAGAATAACGGTAGCGTATTCTTGGTTAATTAAAATATGGAATTTATTTACGTCACAACTATTGAATATTATTTACTAAATGATACAGTAAAGTTATTAAATTTAATTATAGATTGTTAGAGTCCAATATTTTGTGAGAGGAGGATTCGTTGGTTACCGCTCCCGTGCAAGTTCAAAGCATCTCTCCCCTCATCTTCCGGTCGACGAGCTAGATTCCTCGGGGGGTCAAACAGGGGTTGCGTTTGCACCTGCAAATGCACGTGTGGGTGTCGGGTCCACAAAGAAAGCCGACTAGATGTTGATGTTTTCGAGAAGTGACGTTACACGAGCCATACGTTTTGAATTTCACGAGAGTTCTTTTTGGACTTCGACCTAGCCCATACCTTCTCGCAGCAACTTTAAAACATCATTTTAAGAAGTACAGAGAGCAATATCCTCATACATTTGAGTTGCTAAATAGTTCCATTTATGTTGATGACCTCATTTGTGGTCAGAATGATGTTCCGGACGCTCTACGTACTACCTTGGAGTGCTTGCAAATATTCAGTGACGCAGGCATGTTATTGCGCAATTGGCGAAGTAATTCGAAACAACTTAATTTGTTATGGCAGAAAGAAGGTGTCAAAACGGAATCCTCTGAAGCTAGTGCTATTGATCTTAGACCTCCAACTAAGGTTTTAGGACTTGCTTGGGATCCAGAAAATGATTTAATTTATTTCGATCCAAAGGATCTATTGAAGTTTGTGTCACGTAGAGGAGAATCGAAAAGATTTATTCTGAGTGTTGTTGGTCGCATTTTCGACCCCATTGGAATTCTTGGCCCGTTCGTTATCAAATTGAAATATCTACTTCAGGAACTTTGGACTCTAGGAGTAGAATGGGACTCTGAACTTTCCCCAAAGCTACGACACAAGTGGCAGCAGTGGAGTAGCGAAGCTGAGGGCTTGACTGAGATAAAGATGCCACGGTTCTATTTAGGTGACATAGATAAAGAAATATCAAAGTGTAAAATACATTGTTTTTCAGACGCGAGTAAATCAGCCTATGGAACAATATTGTACTTGCGATTTGTTACTTGTTATAATGAAATCGAAACTAGTTTCATTTGCTCAAAAAGTCGTGTGGCACCTTTGAAATCATTGACGCTTCCTCGTCTTGAACTGACAGTGGCCTTATTGTCAGCTAGGTTGGCCAAACAGGTGTCATCTTGTCTCAAATTTGATGCTAATATATATTATTGGACCGATTCTCTCATTTCGTACTACTGGATACCTAAGGGTCGTCAGTTAGTGAAAACAATTATTCGAATCTGTCTCGTTTGTAAAAAATACAGTGCCAAACCAGCTGACCAGTTAAGTGGTCAGTTGCCCCGAGATAGAATCACCCAATCTCCTCCTTTCCAAATTGTAGGAATTGATTTTACAGGTGCAATACTTGTTAAGGACAATCAAGGGACTCGCAAGTCTTATGTTTCTTTGTTTACATGTGCAGTCACTCGTGCCGTACACTTAGAACTTGTGTCGGACATGTCCACAAAGTGTTTTTTTACTTGCTTTACGGAGATTCCTCGCTCGTAGAGGTAATTGCAAGGTAATATACTCCGATAATGCACGTTATGACAATCCCCCATGTCGTGTATTCATTGTGTTGAAATAAAGAAGCCTTTTCATTACTGGAACAAATACTATTTAATGTTCTTACGTTCTACAACACAAGGGGTCACTTAAATAAAACAACAAAACAACACACATCCATTATCGTTACAGAAAATGGCTTAAGGACTAAAAGGAGGGAAACAGGCTTTCCTTGACTCCACGTGTACACATCTTTCCCCGGTAGCGATCCAGGGCAGAAGAGCGAGGGGAACGAGTTCCCGCTCCCCTAAAGAACAGGTGGTTCCCCCTGGCTGCCACTAATCATCAAGGGAAGGCAGGGTTTAAATGTAGTTGTTACAACGTAAATTTAAAGCAGCTGAAAGGGAGCTAGCATATTTTGCCAACATCTTGAAAGACAGTGAATTTCAAAATTTTGTCGCAGATAAAGGTATTCACTGGAAGTTCATAGTTGAACGTGCGCCTTGGTGGGGTGCATTTTACGAACGTCTTGTTAAAACTATAAAGGATCCTTTACGTAAAATACTTGGCAGGGCACTTCTAACATTTGAAGAACTTTCAACGATACTTTCAGAAGTTGAAGTCATCGTTAATCATCGACCACTGACATACGTGGAGAATGATCCAGGAGAGCCGGAACCACTAACACCGGCCCACTTCCTCGAGTTAGGTTATGGTGACTCTAAATATCCTATACATTTCATCGAATTGATCGACGCCACTACGGCAAAGGAGTCGTACAAGAAAAGAAAGACTTGCCGAACTCTTCTTTTAAAACAACTTTGGAGACGCTGGAAAGAACAGTATTTGCTCCAGTTAAAAACAGCTAATCATTTTAAAACACCATCTGTTCATAAGAATTTAAAATTAAACGTCGTAGTTCTTGTCGAAGGAAATGTAAAATCAAAATTGTTGTGGGAACTTGGAATAATCAAAGAAATATTTATTGGAAGGGACGATAACGTTAGATCTTGTCTTGTAAAAACTTTTAAAGGTCTCTTCAAAAAACCCATTCAATCGCTGGACCCTTTAGAAATTGTATAATATACTTGTACTAATTTGTTTATATTTTTCAGATTAATGGTAGGAGATTATACATTATTAATTAATCTCTGTTAAAAAATTTTGTGAAATCTTGAGGTATGTATCCTAGTATTTGTTTGTTTGTAAATTGAAGCTTTGTCATCTTTAAGTTTCATTATATTGTGTACTTTAATGTATATTTACTCTTTTCTTTCTAATATGTATAATTTAGATTTGATTAGTAGTATTGTATCAGTATTTTCTTTGTAAGAATTGTATTTCAATAATTGTTTGTATTAATTGTGGTTCGATATTTACTGGGTGAACATTCTGTTCACAGGTGGGGGGTGCCGAAATATTGACCACTCGAGGGCGCTGGTGTGCGCACATCTGTATTAAAATTGTAAAGATCGTTAGTGTGTGTGTGTAACTTGTATCGTAGAATGTAAGCCGCATCGCGGCAATTCGTATCTAATTAAACATTACTATACCTAAATTATCTCATGGAACTGCTTATTGTGGACTGTCTAACTAATTCGCCCGGATACACACTCCTTTCGTTTCGAAATAATTATGGACATTGCTTCGTTTATAATTCGCTACACTTTTACCTCAAGTAAAAGAATTTGTTGCTTCGAGAAACGAGGTTTACGAAGAATTGGAAAATAAAAATTGGTTGTTGGATCTTGGATTTTTGGTAGATATGACGATGAAGTTTAATGAATTAATTTTAAAACTGCAGGGGAAGAATTCCCATATTGCTGATATGATTAGCGCAGTTAATTCTTTCAAATGTAAGTTGGAATTGTTAAAAGCGCATTTGTTGAAAAATTCCTTGTCTCACTTTCAAAATGTCAAACAAATAATTGAAAATTTAAATTTGAGTGTTGATGAGTTTGACACTACATCGTACATAAAAACCATTGATACATTAATAATCGAATTTTCGTCGAGATTTCAAGATTTTCTACCGTTAGAATCAGTAATTCCATTTTTCGTCAATCTATTCAATGTTCATGAACCTGATTTGCCTTCCAAAATTTCAAATTATTTCGATGTTACTAACATACAGGACTTAGAAATGGAAATAATTAATTTGCAAAATGATATTGTTTTAAAATCACATTATGTTGATAAATGAATTTGGAAGTTAGTTACTGAGGACAGTTTTCCTATTTTGAGAAAATGCGCTCTAAAAATATTTTCATACTGTGGAACTACCTATAATTGTGAAGTCCTTTTTTTAAATATGACATATTTAAAATCTAAATATCGATCACAGCTTACGGATGCACATTTAGATAACTGTTTAAGAGTGGTTAATTCGTCGTATATGTTCGATTATGAAAAAATTGCAGATGATATGGCAACCCAAATATCCCATTAAAATAATTTTATATAAAAATATGTCATTGCTCTTGCCACCATCTTTAATATACTTACAAACATTCTTCTGTATTTATGTAAGATTAATAATAACCTTGTTCCGTAATTAAATCTATAAATTATAAAATTAATAAATGAACATGTTTTATAAATATGAATATTATTTTTATATATTTGTTAGGTCAAAAAATAGTTGGCACCCGCCATGAATTTTTAATCTAGTATTTCACTCTTTACATTAAAAACGTTGCCGACCTCTGCCTTAGAGGTTTTAATGCGTCTATTCGGCTTCCCCAACGATTTTGTTTGAAATCACTTATCTACTTTATAAATTGTGTTCTTAGTATTTTTATTTCTGTAATGCACATTTTGTTTTCACTTTAATTAAATAGTTTTATACTAGGAACACACACAAGAACAAAATTGTATCTATATTCTTTCACATTAATTATTGCTCTGCAACAATAGAATTTAATTAAATCCTTTTTCTGTTGCTTTTTATAAGAAATTTCTTTCATAATTCTGACATTCTAATTATTGCCTTTTTTTTAAAGCTTTCCAATATTGCTATAGATTGGGACCTATTATTACTAGAATTTTTTTCTTAAATATGCATACTAACGCTTTTAAACATTTCACAATCACGAAGAATACAATTTAAAGAATTTCTGAGAAATTTAATCATAAAATGAAACCGTGTAAATATAAAAACTATTGCAAACTGAAAACACCGACTTTTTAATTTTTAGTGCACCAGTGTTCTACGGAACATTTTGATTAAAAGAATGTTCTGAAACGTTTTTGGTAAGATACTGAAATAGGAATTCTAAGTATTTTGTATTTGTATGCGTTGCTATTAAACGTTTGAGAATTAAAGCCTTTATGTATTAATCACAAATAAAACATATGTTAATAAGATTGAAACTTAATTTTAAAAATGCTTTGGAAGTTATTCAGACTTAAAGTTATTGTTGTTTGCTTATTAGAGCTGTTAATTCTATGTTATTTTGATATCACTATATATTCAAATTAGTTGTCTATTTAATATAATCATCCTTCGAAATTTAAAAATCACGCCTGAAATTTTGCAAAATTTATTTATCTAAAGTATGTTTTTGCATTAAGTTAAATATTTGTACTTTTTAGAATATTTCTATTTTTTTCGTTTAAAATCAAAAAGTCTTTTAAATATTTTCTTAAAATTTCTTCATATTAAACTGCAGATAATTTAACTCAATTTTTAAATTTTTCTAAATATGCATTTTGATGAACTTTATTAATATCATACAGAATGTTTTACAATATTTTAAGGATATTATACATTTTTATAATTAATTATGAACTTAATATACAATTATACACATAATTAATTATTAGACTGCATTCAATATTCTTTCAAATTGTCCATGTAAAACAGAGGTTCCCAAACTTTTTTGTCTCATGTACCCCTTGCCATGTTTTTCGGTATAGGGTAGACCCCTACTTAATTAATATCAAATTTTTACAAATTTATCACCTTAAATGTCTTTTCGACACAGCTAGTAGTACTACTACTACTTTAAGAGAATTAAATTTATAACTAATGAAGTATAGAGTTAAAAGTTTAAAAAAAGCATACGTTAATTTATTAAATTAAAAGTTAATTAATGTATAAAATAACTGTTAAATAAAATAACCAAACAACACACAATTGATTTTAAAGGGAGGGATAAATCTGGGGCTACAATAACAAATTTTCAACATTAAGTATCAATCTTGTCAGATTTAACCTTAAATCTCATCTGTTAGTAGTGTCCAGGTTCTTTTTTTTTGGTTTGCAGATTGGCAACTGCGTTAAAACTCATTCTTACTAAGAAAAATAATTAAAAACTTCTTCACAATATTCCATAATTCGGGACAAATAACAGGTTTGCCTTTTTAAATCCAAAATTGCTGGCATCCCTTTCTAAACTTTAAAATCGTCATTGGTGCATCTCACGATCAGCTGGGTTAATTTGAGAAAAATTTCCGGACCTCTCCAGTATTATACTTTTGCTTAATTCTGGAAAGAAACCCTGAAATGGTTCCTGTTTTAAAAAAAATTATGCTGTGACCTTGTACGGGTAAATTAACCTCATTAAATTTAGTAAGTAAATCTGCTAAATAAGTAAAATTTGGTTTCCACTTGATTAAATTTTCTTTTAAAATTAAAGTCACGATCTAGTTTAATAAAAGCCACTATCACATAGACCCCCACTTACACCTTACTGACCGTCAAACAATTTTTTGGCTGACGTGGGCCCCTTGCAGGTCGTCATAGACCACTCGGGGTCCAAATAGACCACTTTGGGAATCACTGGTGAAACAAATCTTTATTAAAAAGGCATCGTGAAAATTCCTTTTAAAATGGCAATATGTCAAAAAAATATATATACTGTTCAAGATTTTTAAATTTGATCTTACAAAATAATGGCTATCTTAAAGTCTTAGAATAGATTACAAAAATCATATGTTTATTTCACATGTTACATTCAATAAAAAGAAAAAAAATGTCTATATAAGTAAAATTAACTCATATTTTTCTTTGAAAATTCTTTTAACAGTTTGAAGCAATATAAATTAAATATTTGGAAATTATAGACTAGTTCATTTATAACTAAACAAAATTATCACAATATGTTACAATTACGAAACAAAATCATCATAATAAATATAACTACGTTGTACTTCAATTTCGAGCTATTGCTATTAGGATCCTTTAGGAAAGGTAAATAATTAATGAATGTACTGAAAAACTCATTAACGTTTTACATTTTAAATGTCCTACTATCGTCCTTTAGAAGCGACTAAAGAAGTTATTTTTATACGAGAGGGGCAAATAATATTTTTTCCACTTCAATAACAATGTCAATCGAAAATGTTTTAAGACGACGACGGTACATTGAAGCTACGAAAACACACATACTTAAAAATGTAAATCCATATGAAAATATTCTAGGAAACTCTCTCTCTCTCTGATGACATCTATATTTATGTATGTACACCAAAAATAAATAAAATAGAAAAAGCACAAATGCAACAAAATAATTTTTTTTTCACTTTATCTTACGCAATGATTAAAATTCCTGGACATTAAAAATCTAAAAAAGAATTTGAAAATGAAAATATTGCCTTTCTTGTTGTCCGACTTTGACTTGTCTGCAGAAGACCAGGAAGCTAAAAGAATTAATTCGGAAGTCAAATTGAGCCACAAAACACCCTCAGTTTTCTTCGAAAAAGTCTTTTTCTCAGGTTATTTGGCCCCTTTCTTTTCATTCATATAACTTGACTGCGCTTTTCATCACTTTTGTTGAGACTAATTTCTGCCAAAATCTATCTCTTTCAATAGTACCCGAATTCACGCATACAAAGCAGTAACACTTGCAGGAAATAAGTTCAAAGAGAAGGAACCGGACACCGAAATTCTTCTTTATCGAGCCCTCCCCTTTCCCTCTATGGGACCAGCGTTGGGAATACAGCTTTAAATACTAATGAATACTCGTTAAAAAAAAAAAAAAAAAAACTCTAGGATTCCATAGAAAACGGGACTATTTTGCATTCACATGAATAGGCTTTTTTTTTTTTTCAAATTTTTATTTTGACTCGTGGAACCCCCAGGGTGTAATCTTGGTTTATTTTCTTCATAAACTAGTTAATTTTACAGCCAATTTGCCGCCCGGCTTGCCCTCCCCTAGCGCCGGCCATGGTGAATGTACAAATCACTTGTAACACAAATGCAGAATTCTTAACAACCGCAACAAAGAAGTATCATGTCACCTAGAACATAGAAAATTGGAAGGAAGTGACTGCAAATTGTGTGTGTGTGTGATTTCTTAAGCAAACCACTCGACTGTATCGTTATAAATTGTTCAATCAAAAGTTCATTACATTGCTTTTAATGCAAAAATTTAAGCAGTTGTTAAAATAAAATAACAAAAAAAATCTCTAGAAAAAAGCGAGGCATTTATTTTTACTTAGAATGTGCTAATAGCTTCGTTAATATATCTTCAATTCTTTAAATTATTCTTCATGTGTGTGGTTTTCCTTTTTTATTGAACCAACTTCGTAAAATATTTATTGAATTGTTTCTTTTGGAAAAGCGCTTTTATTATATTTGCATAAAATAATTACCGTAAAATCCGGCGTATAACGCGCACTTTTAACTTAAAAAATAAGATCGAAATTTATGCGTGAGCGTTATACACCAGGTATAAAAAGATAGCTTGAAAAATAAGAAAAAGAGATGAGCATAAAAAACAAAATTTACTTCTACACTGTTTATTTAAAAAAATGACGTGCCTTACGAACTAAATGAGTTTAGTTCTAGAAGTATAGTATTTATTCAAAGTCTGGTATAATACCTTAAATAAATCACTTCAAACTATAAGATAATTGTATACTAACACACATTTCAGGTTTCTTCGTTAAAAAGGAAAAGCGCGATATACGTCGAGTATACCTAAAAATTAAGAAAATAACTCTGAATTGAATTTAACTTTGAGAATTCAAAGACTTTTGGACCAATTATTGATCATAAGTATTGATATTTTTTTCACACTTCAAAATTGTACATTAACACTTTTATTTATAATATTTTCATGTTCATTCTGTTTTATTTATTGCAAGTAATATTATTTACAAGATATGTATTAGTAATTGTTTTTCTTTCTTTTTAAATTCCTAATCTATTAGCTCTCACTCTCTATATATTTTATTTATCTTGGTGAGAATTTTCAATCGTTAATAAAATACATTTTAAAGCACTCAATTCAGCTGAAATTTTATAATTATTTAGGATGACAATACAATAACTTAATTATAATTAATGTGGATTAAAACGAATTATTTAAAGAATTACAAATACAGCCACTTTGGTATCATTTTTGGCGACTTGTGTCAAAAATAGAAAAGGGTTTTATTTCTGGCATTTAAAAGCATTCAGTTGAACTGAAATGTTATATACACAATTGTTTTGGATGTGACAATACGATACTTTAATGATAATTAATAAAAAGTAGCTAAAATAAAATTTTTCTTTGTTGAACTAAGTAGCAATTGACTTAAAATTTGTTTTTAATAGTACTTGTTTATGAAGTGATTGCTTGGACGTCTCATTTCAGGATTTTAATAAATTTTGAAAAATTATGCTTCTTGAAGATATATATATTTTTTAATTTTATGTTTTAAGGTAGAATCCTCTATCTAATGGAGTGAGTTAAACAGAAAGGGATGAAGAAGACTTTACAGAGTTTTTGGAATGATAAGTCCACAAAAATTACAAAATCACTCCTTTATTTTAACATGAAAATGCAATACATTAATTTTTATTTTAATATCTTAAACTTATTAACACATATATAAAACTAATAAATTTTAAACATATTTCAGCAAAGATTTTAAAAAAGAACAGAAAAATGATCTCGGGCATGCTCTTGGAATTCATGTTTATCTGTGATAATTTCTTCACATATCTCACATAGATAACCTACAGATCTTTTTCCAGCACACAAATGGTTGTATAATTCTATTTCAGTATCAAAAGAAGCTAAGCATTGTACACATTCGTAATGAATTTGTTCAAGATCAATAAACTCTTCAAAATTTTCAAATAATTCATGTATCCTCATTCTAGCATAACTTTCATCTTCAATAAAATCATCAACAACATTTTTACTCTTTTCATCATCATCTTCAACATTTTTACCCTTTTCATCATCATCATCATCTTCTTCAACATTTTTACCCTTTTCATCATCATCATCTTCAACATTTTTATCCTTTTCATCATCATCTTCAACATTTTTACCCTTTTCATCATCATCATCATCATCATCTTCAACATTTTTACCCTTTTCATCATCATCATCTTCAACATTTTTACCCTTTTCATCATCATCATTTTCAACATCTTTACACTCTTCATAACTGTTACTTTCTTCATTATTTTCACCCTCTTCACTACTTTTACTCTCTTCATTTTTTATACCCTCTTCGTTAATTTTATTCCCTTCGTCCATTTTTCTCTCATTATTTTTACGCTTTTCGTTAATTTTACTCTCTTCATTACTTTTACTCTCTTCATTGTTTCCAACCTCTTCATCAACCTTCGATTTAGTATTCATTGGAAAAAGGTTAGTCGAATAATCAATTTTAGGACTATTTAAAATTACTTGTTCACACAGATTTTCTTCGAAGGTCCTTAGAACACTTTAGCTATTTGTTACAAATATAATGAGAAAAAACTTTTCTTTCTCAAATCTGTTTAATGTTTCCAGGCAATGATTCTATCAAATTTTTCTTCTGTAATCCAGATACAAAGTCCACCTGATAAAAATAAAACAATATAGAGTAATCACATCTAGATGAACAAAACATGAAGAAAAATAGCATACTGATTTACAACAAATGGCATTGAAAAATTTTAATTATTACCAAGAAAAACCTAATACTCCGATAAAAGTTAGTTTGTGTATTAACTAATCCTTATGTACATAACATTGTGCAGTTGTTACCAATGCCACCTATCTGACTGAGTCAGATCGAGACCCACGAAATTCATTGAGGCAAAGGGCTACATGTACGCATGTTGTTAGCCGTAGCTTTGAGCTCTATACAGAATTCGGCTCGTTTCCACCTTAATTTTGAGAGAGAACAACCAGGAGGTGGTCAGGGGCCTCCCACCTCTCTTACCCTTCCACTAAATCACACGAGAGGACTTGCGGCTCAATAGCTATTTAAAGTACCATCTGGCCGAAAGGCACTATACATTTACAAACATCCTTGCCTTCTCCGGGATTTGCACTCTATCCCTATGGCTCAGCAGTCATGTCACTAAACACTTAATATATATTTGTTTATTTATAGGAAGTATTAGACAGAATTAAACTGGTACAGAGGAGGTAAACTCTTAGTATAATTAAGTCAATTCATTTGAAAGGTTACAGTCTCTGCAAATCTTCAACAAAATGATGGCTGTTTATGAAGTTGATTCCCAATCACATGACACTATTGAAAAAGAAGTTTTAAAACTGACAACAAGTCTGACAAATGACCCAGGAAACAGAAGACTGTCACTCATCGATGATGCTGCAACAGTGAAAAGAGTGGATGATTTTATTCTATTACCCAAATAGTAACTATCCAAATAATCACGAATGAGATTACCTTTGTTAATGGCAGAGAGGAAAATTATTCATGAAGGCACATGTCACAGGTATTAGCATGCCATACTTCATGATAACCAACTATTTTTAAGTAAATACAAAATGACATTTCAAGGGAGATGTCTAATCTTTTTGGACACCCGAGAGCTATAATTAAATCTTGGAGCAATCAACAGAATCCAGAGACAAAAGAGACGAGCAAGTAGCAAAAGCATCCTTCTCCAAGAAGGCTAGGGTGCAGGACTCTAAAGGAATGTTCATGCTGTCTGTTTTGAGACAAACAAAAAAAACTGATTTAAAAAGAATACATGGGGAAAAGTCAGAAAACCAACAGTGCCTAATAACTGCATGTTGCTGATTAAGTAGTGATATGACCAAAGGAGTGTCAGTCTTCAAGCACAGATAATGCACCTGTTGGTAAGACATGTACTCATGAGATGAGGTTGAGGAATCAAAGCAATATGAAATTTAGTCTCCTCCATCCTGTACAATCATTTTTGAAGTAATCAGTCAAATTTTACAAGGACAACCTTTGAAAAGTAAAAAAAACACTGGGTGGCTACAAATGAATTCTTATGAGCAAACAAAATCAAGTTTCTCTCTCATTTATGTTATCCCCTTGTGTAACACTATATACAGATACTTTTTAGAAAGCACATAAGAAAATTCTGATTAACTATTTTTATAAATAAGTTAAAGATTAAAAAATAAGTATTTCAAAAGGTAATTTTTAAAAATAAAAAAAGAAAATGAAAGAAACTTGCATTTTTAAAAAGAAACACACACACATATATATAAATATATATATTGTTCTCTGAATTTTGTGTAAAATAGTGTAAATGACTTGTATTTGGATGTGTAATGCCTTTATCTTCCTCTAATTTATATTTAATTCAGGTAAAAGTTGTAATATTTACAAGCAACACCGTCCCTTATGTTATAGTGACGATTCAATGAGAACTTGGCAATATCTAAGTAGGCATCATTTCTGGTGTCCAATTTGGCAAGTTCGGGACCCTCTAGATTCTTCTAGAAGCTCCTGGCCGTCATATAAATAGAGTGCTCGTCAAAACGAGAGACAGTCTTGTTTCAACCAACGATTAATGAGTATTGTTTTGACTAGCGACTAGAAAAGTTGCATTGAACGTAAATACCGGTTAGCTTGGCTATGCTTATGAATAATCTTTTATATATATGCATTTTAGACACTGTTAATTGTGTCTGAATGCTGTTGAAAGTGGATAGATCTTCTGAGATTTATTCTGTGAATATTGCTACTGAATCCTGTATTTCAAAGATTGTATTTTTGACAATAAATGCTCATTTCTCTTAAAATACTGTTTTCCTTCTCATCTGATTTGCATAAAATTCTCGAACCCTGATCAATGTAACAATATATTATACAGTGGCAAGTTGAACTACAAACCAATTTAAATAGAAAAACAAACTTTTTATGTTCGATTTGTATCTCTGGATATGTTCTAGTTCTATAGACACAAGCCATAATAGCTTTCTAATGAAATACTTTACATTATACTAAATTTAGCAATCATGCAGGAACATTTGTTCAAAGACATAAATAAATTTCATAGTGTTTTCTTTAAATTTTAATTCTTGGTGAGACCATCAACAAAAAATTAGAATTAATAAAATATTTCAAAAATTCTGGCAATATATATGTTGTAAATCATAAAAAGAAATTGTAAATTGTTTAACAAAAAGTATCCAGATGAACGATTTTTGAAAAGGAAGAGCTTTATATTACAAAAAGTACCTAATTAAGACTGTCATTTGAACAGTTATCAATATTTTCAATGACAATGTTATTAATCACTAACTAAAGTGTTTAGATTTTGTATTTGGTAATCACTGTGGAAGTGTTTTAAAATTTTGTCTAACAAATAAAAAGAAACTATTGTGAATGATTATAAATGTAAGCTTTATAGGTACAAGAGCAGAGTTCGGCTTAACTCCACCAAACATTTGTTAAACCATTAGATAATAGTAGAATGTACATAAAAAGGTAGAAAAGCATTCATAAAAACTAATGGTAAACGATAAAATTTCAAATCAAACATAGAAAAAATAAATCTTTGTAAATAAAAGTAAATAGATTTTGGTAGGGATGCTTCTCCCACAAAGTAATCTTGACAATTAACAAAGAAATAAAAGGCAAAAACGGTTAACAAGAAAATAATAAAATTATCTTAAAATTTAATGCAAACTTATTGTTATGCAAAACATTTAAAATATCAGAAAATTTCAAAAACATACGAAATTGTGTTTAAATGCATTTTTCCCTCCCTTAAAATTTAGAAACTCGAAATTTATTTCATTTGACATTACGATTAAAAACAATGCTTCTGATTTGAATTACAAAAAGAACCTATAAAGATTGCAATATAAAGTATCATTGTATGCAAGATCTATTAGTAAAATTTGTACTGGAATTCATTCCTTATTTCCCAAAAAACCAAACAAGAATATTACTTAGCACTCAGAGAAAACACATTAAATCAAATTCATAACACTAAAAGTGAGAAATGATTATTTATATAGGTATTTATAATTTATTTCAATCATGAATTGTAAAAAGAACTTTGATTAAAGTTAAAACATTGAAAAAAGGGAGGATGCCCATTCTTGCATAATACAGTCGAACCCCAATTAAACGAATAATAAACCTCCAAATTAAAAAACTATTTCAGCAGTTGGAAAAAATTTCTTTATTAGTTTGTATTAGAAAAAATTGGACTTTCTTTTTTAAATGACATATCCTTTTAGTCTGGAACAGAAAAAGACTTTTCTTGTAGGCAGCAAATTTCAACAGGAAAGGGACCATAATTAGACACAACAGAACCATTATTAGACTTAACAGGTGCAGATGAATCATGAGTGTAACCTATCCTGCACGTCTTGAATAGGACAGGAAATTCCTTTCTTATCTCATCCCATCCCATGCCATTCTATGGGAAATATTTTACCGATTACGTTGCATTTGACGATAGACTGCCTATTTGTGCAACTGAAGTTCAGGAAACAGTTCATTAATCAGAGTCAATGAATGGTGATTCTGATGCAACTCTTGAAACTCTTACATTTTTTGATGCTTTACATTGCTTGGAAACTGTGAAAACTTACCTCCCTTTTATACAGAAGAATGTAAATGTGTTTGTGTTTTCTTCTCTACATTAAGTTGAAAATTAACTCTTTCTTAACCATGCAAAACTAGGAATTTTGTATTAGCTCCACCGAAATTCTGCATTGGAATTTCGAAAAATATATTTATGCTTTTCTCACATACTCAGTTGAAAAACATATTTACCATAAATACTAATAATTCTTTGGATATTTAAAATTATCATTAGATTAATTTTTTAATATATATATTCGACTTCTAATATTTTTTCAAGTATTCCTTAAATTTCATATAATTTAATTAAGTGAGGGGATATTAAAGTCGCACTCTCTCTCTTCTCTACTCAACTAATTGAGGGCTTTTGGCGACGGACCTGTGGCCGGGGTACCAGGTGGTCAAGGTATCGAATCATGGTTGGCATGTCTCAAGTTCGAGCCCAGTGCCACAAAAGACCTGCCGTGTAGGGCAGCGATGCACGTTAAATCTATCGAGAGCTGAAATGTCCTCTCGTTGGTGTGGTGTAATAGTTAGGAGAGGGGGGTGCCAGCTCAGGTGTTGCCCTCGTCATTTGACCATGATTCAAAATTACAAGGTAAATCACTAAAAGCCCTCGTGTAGCTGAACAGTGTGACGTTAATATTCACTCACTTGGCGACGGACCTCGTAATTTTAAAACATGGTCAAGTGACGAGGATTACGCTTGAGCATCGCTCCCTTACACGGCGGATCTTCAGTGGTGCTGGGGTGTAACTCATGACACGCCAGCTACAAGTCCGTTACTTTGACCATTAGGCTACCGCGGCCTCACAATGTGGTTGAAAACTGCATGTTATGAGTAAAAATATGCTGAAACATTTGATGAACTTATAATAGATTTTTGCATAGAAGATAGATGTGAGATATGCTAAAATGACAATATTTAAAAGTTATGAGAATATCGGTGACAATTTTTGAAAAATTCAATTTAAGTTTCAGTTTGAAACTTATTCGGGTTTTTTTTCGCATTTAATATTAAATAGTCGCAATTACAAATTAATAGTTTAACGCATTCATAGATTAAAAAAAATAAAGGTATAAATGACATTGTTGGGAATAATAAGTTTTTATAGTTCTGAATTCAGACTTCTTTGCAGGAGTGTAGACTATTAAAAGGCTGATGTAGAAGTTAGAAAACTAATATTTAAAATATATGGAAAACAATATCTGCAATTCCATGATCTTGACGAGCAGAAGACGGCATTTTTACTTAGTAGGGCAGAGTAAGCATAAGGTAGGAGCTTGTGGAGTAAACAACCAGGCCTCTGCAGTTTTGGCAGGTAATGAACTCATTTGTTGCTTTCAGTAAGAAATATAAAAATAGCAAATACAAAAATAAGTCATGTAAAATTTTATATATTTTAATAACAATGAATTGTGAACTTAATTTCCAATTCATTGTCACGAGTTGGCAGTAACTATGGTACT